>CAUYQV010140188.1:0-19330 GCA_963574575.1 Galagoides demidoff
GTGGTCCCAGCTACTTGGGAGGCTGAGGCAGGAGACTTGCTTGAGCCCAGGAGTTGGAGGTTGCTATGAGCTGTGATGCCATGGCACTCTACCCAGGGGGATAGCTTGAGGCTCTGTCTCAAAAAAAAAAAAAAAAAAAAGTCTTTCTGTGAAGGTTTGAAAACAGGACTGATGCTTTCAATTCAAAATAGGAACAAAAAGTGTTAATTTCTTTTTTAGGTATGACTAAATCAGATTATATATTTGGATCCCCTTCTTCACCTAGCCCTTTGAGACCAACTGGTACATTTGTTCAGGTAAACCTAGCTCAAAACAAAGAAGAAAATCTCTCTGTCATCTCTTTATTCAAGAGATACTTGGTGCTCACAGTTCTGTGCCAGTGAGGTGCAGACAGCCCTGAGCCTGCTTCCTCCTGAGTAACTCTCAGCATTCCTTCTCTGTGCTGCTAATACATGGTGCATGGTGAGGCTTGCTGGGCACTGGATGGCAGGGCCTTGTTCAAGTACTTATGTGTCTTGCTTTTCAATTAACTTGCAAAATTTTGCTGCCCACATGCTTAACTTCAGCTCTCCTTGGATGTGCTTTCAGTTTTAAGTCTGTTTCAGATGCTGTTCCTTTCGATTTTGTAAACTAGTCTATTTCATTTTTTAGGCAGTGCCATTATATGAAGACAAAAAGAAACAAAAAACAACAGTTTTTTTGAGTCCCCAGTCAGGTATGTGGGTTTAAAGAAAACAAATGTATTACTTTGTTTACTGCATACTTTACCACATGCCTTTGGAGACTCTTCTTTTGAATAAGCTTTAATAGGGATGGACATCAGAATCACTTAGGGCAGCAATTCTCAACCTGTGGGTTGCCACTATATTAAAAGGTTGCAGCATTAGGAAGGTTGAGAACCGCTGACTTAGTATAACTTTTAAAAATAGAGTTGCGTGGCTCCCATCTTCATTTTCTAAATCTGATTCCTTAGTGGCTGGACGTGGAGCCTATATATTTTGTGAATGTTTCAGGTGATTTCTATACCACCCCTGAATAGGAACCATAGTCTTTAATTATTTGTTCCTCTCCCATTCTTTGTATTTCTATTTTGAAATTCCTACTCTTGCCTGCAGCATTTTCATCTCATGATTATTTGGTGTGTACCAGAATAAGGAAGGAGAGTAATTGCCAGCCTGAACTCCACTCTTTACCTCTCGGCTGCTCCATTTATTCATTCCTTCAGCAAGTGTTTATTAAGCCTCCCCCACCGTAAGTGCAAGGCACTGGCCTCAACACTGAAGATACCTCAGTGAACAAGCAAGGGCCCTTCTCTCATTGATTCTGCATTTTTGTCAGAAGACATAGGCTAGACCACGAGGAAATGTGTAACAATATTCTGTGTGGTGGCAGATGCTAAGAAGAAATAGGAAGCGGGAAAAGGGAATGTTGTACAAGGAGGCAGCCTCTCTGATAAAGTTTAACATTTAAGCAAAGACTCATGAAACAAAGGGGCAAGTCGGGGAAATTGGCATTGGACTGTTAAATGCAGAGCCAAAAACTATTCTTGTCCTCTAGCATCGCTGAGGTAGTGCGGTGGCAAGAGTGGAGTGGGCCAGTGGGGGAATAGTAGGAGGTGAGGTCAGAGAGCAGATAGGTCTGAATCATGAAGTGTCTTCAGCAGTGATAGCCATTGGACTTTTTTTTTTTTTTTTTGGAGTTTTTGCCCCGGGCTGGGTTTGAACCCACCACCTCCAGCTAAGCCACAGGTGCTGCCCACCACTGGACTTTTTTTGTCCATTTTTGTTTAAGTGAAATGAGAGACTGTTGTAGGGTGTTAATCCAAGCAGTGATATCACCTGAATTCTATTTTAAAAAGTTATTATGGTGGCTGCTGGGAGGCATGAGTGAAGACTTAGAATAACAACTAAGAGCCTCCCAACAGTAATTTGAGAGAGAGGTGACTGTTGACATTCTGGGAATTTTCAGCGTGCACCAATAAGATTTATTAAGGAATAGGTGGTAACATATGAGAGAAAGTGACTCAGAGATGACACTCCAATTTTTGCCCTAACCACTGAAAAAATGGAGGTTGAATTTACTGTTCTGTTGAAGACTCAGAAAAGAGAAGGGTTGGAGCAGAAATTGAGTTCCATTTTAGATGTAAGATACCTTTTGGATACCTAAATAGATGTCAAGCACCCAATTTAGAGACTCCAGGAAAATAAAGCAGATCAAGGGAAAGTGGAATCAAGGGATTCTACATCGGATCCCCCTTGGATACCAAAATTCATGGATGCTGGAGTTCCTTACATGCACCCTCCAACCCGCTGTACTTTGAATACTGTTAACAGGAGAAAAAGTAATGAGATTGTTGACTTATTTAAGTATCTGTCAATAGCAAGATAAATTATCTCAAGTAAAAAATGATCTGAATAGAACTAGGCATTTATTTTTTTGATGTGTAAATGTTACATTGGGGGGGTTACATAATTGAGGAAAACATTTGAAATGGCATCAGATCTAACAATCAAAAACTTTTTTTTTTTTTTTTGAGACAGAGTCTCATTATGTTGCCCTCAGTTGAGTGCCTTGACGTCACAGTTCACAACAACCTCAAACTCTTGAGCTTAAGCGATTTCTTGGCTCAGCCTTCCAAGAAGCTGGAACTACAGGTCCCCACCACAACACCCGGCTATTTTTTTTGTTGCACTTGTCATTGTTTAGCTGACCCACGCCAGATTCAAACCCACCAGCCTGTGTACATGTGGCCAGCACCCTACCCACTGAGCTACAGGCACCGCCACAGTCAACATTTTTTTAAAAAGATAAAAAGATAGGTAGGCTCTGTGAGAAGATGTGAGAACAGCTCTTTCCTGGGAATGTTTGTCATTGCCCTCAGTGGAGTGCATGTCCTTAAAAATAAGAGTTTAGCTAGTAGAGTGTCTCACACCTTTAAGTCTAGCACTTTGGGAGGCCGAAGGACCTAGAAGTTCCACATCAGCCTGGGCAACAGCGAGACCTTGTCTCCATTTAAAAAAGAAAAAAAAAAAAAATTGACAAACTAGCTGGGCAAATGGCTTGAGCGTATAATCCTAGCTACTGGGAAAGATGAGGAGGGAGGATCCCTAGAGTCCAGGAGTTTGTGGTTGCAGTTAAACTTTATGATGTTACCACATTTCAGCCCAGGTGACAAAGCAAGACCCTGTCTCAAAATTTAAAAAGTAGAAAAGGAGGAATAGTTCTATTGGGGAAAACCCCTAAATCCAATAAAAGTGAAATGAGAATGGGAACTGCTTTGGGGTGAGCCGATCAAGAGCAACCCTGAAAGGCAGCTGAGGAGACTGATGTACTAGATCATACCCCAGTTAACTTTGCGCGTTTAAGAGGTGAAAATACATAGGAAACTCTCTAACCATGTTGGTGGGATTTTTCCCCAATAGCTCCTCTGAAATTTTGAGGCTTACATAGATAGCACATGTAGACACACCAAAAGAATGTTTCATTTATTTATTTACTTTTGAGACAGAGTCTCACTATGTCACCCTCAATTGCTGTGGCATCACACCTCACAGCAACCTCAAACTCTTGGGCTCAAACAATTCTCTTACCTCAGTCTCCCAAGTAACTAGGACTACAGGCACCCACCACAAGGCCTTGCTATTTTTTGTTGCAGTTGTAATTGTTGTTTAGCTGGCCCCAGCCTGGGTTCGAACCCGCCAGCCTTGGTGTACGTGGCTGGCACTATAACCACTGTGCTACAGGCACCAAACCAGAATGTTACTTTTATAAGTTTCACCCTTCAGCAGATATATATGAAGCATTTTACATGAGAAGAATACTGATCCTTCCTTGGTCAAGATGTTCATTTTGTCAAGGATTTGAGGTATTATTGTATTTAAGAACATCAGTTCCTGTAGTCAGATTGCATGGGTGTGAACTCTAGCTTTGTAATCCTTCTTAGGCTCCACATGCCTCAATTTCTCCATTTGTAAATAGGGGCTGTTAATAATACCTGACTGGCAAGGATGTTGAGAAATCCATGTAAAAGTACTCAGAATAGCAGCTGCATGTGTGAGAGCAGAGCAAAGCTCATGGTGGTGATTGCACTGATGTGGCATTATCTCTGCATGGTATTGCCAAGCCTGCAGGTGCCAGCATTGTTCCTGCTAGAGACTGTACACACTTGAAAGCAGATTTTTTTTTTTTTTGAGACAAGAGCCTCAAGCTGTCCCCCTGGGTAGAGTGCTGTGGCATCACAGCTCACAGCAATCTCCAACTCCTGGGCTAAAGTGAGTCTCCTGCCTCAGCCTCTTAAGAGCTGGGACCACAGGCGCCCTCCACAAGGCCTGGCTAATTTTTGGTTGCAGCTGTCATTGTTATTTGGCGGGTCAGGCTGGATTTGAACCCGCCACCTTAGGTGTATGTGGCTGCCACTTGAGCCAAAGGCACCAATCCTGAAAGCAGAATTTTATGACAATTTAGTAATTTTTTTTAAAGTGAGAGAAATACAGATGTAAGACATATACGTAGGTAAGGCATTACCAATTGACCTCTATAATTATCTTCTAAGTAAAAGATTTACTACAGAAGAAATTTGTTACAGTAATTATTGTGCTTTATACCAGGTAAAAGAAAATATTTATAGGTAGTTAAAATGTCTTATCCAATAAATTAAACATTTCAGGTAAGTGTATGACAGATGTTATGACTGTCAAGTTTTTCATGATAAATGTATACAAATCACCTATGTTATTATAAGTGTTAGATATATCTCAACTATGAGTAGTATTTATTTCCCCAAAGCTCTTCGTTTCCATACTATTAAGTATAACCCACTAGAGTTTCCTAATAGAGTATGCTGGTATGGACAAGCCTCTGTTCTCATATTTGGCTATATTGACCTTTAGCAAGAGGTTTAGCTTCTTTCAGCACCTGATATCTCCTCTATTATATTGGTAATAACACCCTATCTTACAGGGTACTAGAGAAGATAAAAGCACCTACCCATAGTAGCACTCAGTCAGGTCTCTTTCCTCTCCTACCTCCATTTGTTCTTAACATATAGTTCTTAACTCCCAAACTAGATAGCATAATAGGTAGAAAGGTCCATGGATTTCCTTGCTCCTCCTTGTTATCTCCCTTCTCCACATACACATAGCTAGTACATGCCTTAAATATCAGCAAGTTTTATTGATTAGATGTGAACACATTTTGAAGGAATAACGAAGACTAAGTGAGAGAATGATCAAGAACATGAGTTTTGGGCTTGTGCTTGTGACCCCACCACTTTGGGGGATGAGGCAGGAGGATCACTAGAGACCCAGGAGTTCAAGACCAGCCTGGACTGGACAACAGTAGCAAGACACCATCTCTACAAAAAATAAAAAAATAAACCAAGCATGGTAGTACACACCTGTAGTCCTAGCTACTTAGGAGTCTAAGGCTGGGGGATCACTTGGGCCCAGGGGTTCAAGCCTGTAGTGAACCATGATAATGCTGGCAAACAGAAAAAGACCCTGTGCCAAAAACAAAACAAATAAACAACAACAACAAAAAAACCTTGAGTTTGAGTTTGACCAGACACTAAAGTCTGAAATCCAGCCCAGTAATTAACTGGCTGTGTGACCTCTGTCAAATCATCTAGCCTTTCCATATTTCAGTTTCCTTAGGTAAATTGAGGCTAACACCTCACAGGACTATTGTTAGAATTTACTTGATACAGATAAAGCACTTAACACAGCGTCAGACACATCACTCAATAAATTATCACTGTCCTTTGTTACTATAGTGAACAGAAAGTCTTCAACCTTGCTATAATTTATTTAATTTATAAGACAAAACTATTTTTAAACTTGCTCCATTTTGATCTTGACTTGAAATCTTAAAAGTTACAAATGCTATAAGAGATTGGATATCTTTTCACCCTAGTGAGGATGTATACTTAAATAACTTTGGTCAGAATTTTAAAGCCTACTTACTTTAAAAACAAAAGCAAAAGACCAATGGTCTTTATGATAAATTTAGAATAATAGAAATACTTTTAAAAATAGTATGGGGAGGTTTCATCATCAGTGAATATAGATCCCGTCTTTTTGATGGCCTTCTTTTGGTATCTTAGTGTATAAATATGCCATTATTTACTTAATTATTCCTTATTAATAGACTGGCTGTTTTCACATAATTGGTATATCAAGTGTCTTCAAGACATTTTTGCTTATATATTCTCTCCTCAAATATTGAACGCTTATATATCATCTTACACATTTTTAAAGTTTATATCTAAATTTTTCACTATAATTGCCAACTACATAATTGGGGGAGTTATAAATACTGACATTTTAAAATAAAACTTTTAGATCAGCTTTAAATGTGTTTAATGAAATACAAGTGTCATTGCTTTTTCATGCCACCATTATTCATTTACAGCTCTTCTTTTTTTTCTTTTTTTTTAGACAGAGTCTCACTTTATCACCCTTGGTAGAATGCTGTGGCATCAAAGTTCACAGCAACCTCCAACTCCTGGGCTTAGGCAATTCTCTTGCCTCAGTCTCCTGAGTAGCTGGGACTATAGGCGCCTGCCACAACACCCAGCTATTTTTTTTTTGTTGCAGTTTGGCCAGGGCAGGGTTTGAACTTGCTACCCTTGGTATATGGGCTGGTGCCCTACCCACTGAGCCACAGGCGCCGCCCTACAGCTCTTCTTTAACAGATAGAAATATTACATCATTTCCCATTCCTCTTTGAATTCCTTCCTCAACAGGATTTTACATGACATGATATATTTTTATTATGCATATTTTCAAGTTTATCTTATTGAACCAGCAACAAACATATATAAATTAGAGTTTTAAGCTTTTTATTAAATCTCAAAGTATAAAAATTTCTCCTACAACAAGTTTTCACAATTAGCATGCCTGATTGTATAATTGATCAAAACAAATATTATAAATTTTGATTAAAATAACTTTTTATGTTAATTGATATAAAACAATGTTCATTTGATAAGAAAGATGGGATTTTTCTCTCCTATGTCCCTTTGGATTAATACTACTTGACTATGTAACTGAAACAGTGTTCCTTATTTTATTAATTTGGCAACAAAAGATGTGTTACAACATTGTCACTCAGATTGCTTAATTACATGACCAAAAATCATATAGTGATTTTAGTTTTTTCTAGTTTGTTTGTTTGTTGAGATAGATTCTTACTATGTCGGCCTCAGCCTCCCAAGTAGCTGGGACTACAGGCATCCACCACAACACCTGGCTATTTTTAGAGATGGGGTCTCGCTCTTGCTCAGGCTGGTCTCAAAGGCAATCCACCTGCCTTGGCCTGCCAGAGTGCTAGGATTATAGGCGTGAGCCACCACACCTGTCCATGTTTCAACTTTTTGTGTCTGTTGCTACTCCAAGTTTTTAATTTTAAAATAATCAAATTATTTGGTTTTCCACTATTAATTTTTGTGATCATGTGGTTCATGATTTAGGGATATCTTTAAGAAATCTTCTAACCTAAGGTCATAAAGATATCTAAATCTGTTTATCTTTAATCCAGCTGGAATTAGATGTGAATAAAGTATAAGGTAGTGATCTAATTTTTTTCCTTCTACTGAAAAGCCTATTCTCAATACTTAGTACAGAATATCAAGGATAGACCTATAGACCATGATACTGTGGTGTGAATGATACAGTGCTTTGTTTCTTCCTAACTGATATTATTAATTTCCCTGATACATTTTCTTTGGAAAATTTAGAAAGTATAGTTAAGCTAAATGAAGAAAATAAAAACCATCTTACTCCCTCCATTCTATCATTTCATTCTGTCATTAAGTACTATTCACTTTTTGGAGGTAAAGTTTTCTTGTCTTTTTGCCATTAATGTAATTAATATTTAACATTTATTGAGGACTTTATGTGCTGGGTACTGTTCTATTTGCTTGACATGTATTAATTCCTATAATCGTCACAGTAACTCCAAAGCGAGTAGGTATTGTCCTCATTTTACAGATAAGGTAAATGAGGTGACAGTATATGATTGGCAGGTTTTTGTGCTTGTTTTTAATTTTTAGTTTTTATGAAATGATATTCATGTAATTTTATGACTTCATGTTTTTCATATTAATTATCCTTCTATGTATACCTAGTATTCTGTTATGTACATAGTTCATGATTTACTTAGTCATATCATAAATTTGGGATATTTAAGTTGCTTACATTCTTAAATTATTAAAATATTTTTATGACTACTTATTTAGCAAAATTTCTACCACCTTCTTGTCTTCCTGATCATCTTCCTCTAACAACTTGATAATCAGATACTGATATTTTAATTTACACTTTTTGATAACGCATTGATATTAAATTTTTTTCAAATACTCATATGATTTTTTTTCTTTTTCATTACCCAGTTATCTATTGTTTGTTCATCTTTTCTCTATTGACTTGTAAGTACATTATGTATAGTAGTTGGTGGTGTGCTTAGAAAGCTCTTCCACTCCCCATTATATAAATACTCATTACTACGTATACTCCCTTTTTTTAAGTGGAGACAGGGTCTTCCTCTGTTGCCTAGGCTAGAGCAGTGCAGTGGCAGCCATCATAGTTCACTGCAGCCTGAAACTCCTAGGCTCATAAGATCCTCCTGCCTCAAACTCCACAGTAGCTGGTACTATAGGAAATACCACACTAGGCTTGTTTTTTTTTTGTTTGTTTGTTTGTTTGTTTGTTTTGGGGGGGTTGTTTGTTTTGAAGTAGAGCTTGCTATATCGGTCTGGCTGGCTGGTTCCAAACTCCTGGCTTCAAGACATCCTGCTTTAGCCGCCAGAGTTTTAGGATTACAAGTGTGAGCCACCCCACTTGCCTTTCTTTCTTTCTTTTTTTTCTTTTTTGCAGTTTTTGACCGGGGCTGGGTTTGAACCCACCACCTCCAGTATCTGTATGGTGCCAGTGCCCTACTCCTTTGAGCAGCAGGCACCACCCTCTTTCTTTTTTTTTTTTAGATGTAACAATTATAAATATGTTTGCCTTTAATAACATAAGCTTTATTATATATAGATAACCAAACTGGCAGAATTACAAGGAGAAACGAATAAAAACCACAAAGTGATAGAAACTATTAAGCAAAGCATACCAAAAATTAACAAAGATACAGAAAATTCCTATCCACAATCATCAAAAATAACTCTCCTTTTCTACAGAGAATATAAATGCTTCAGGTAATCTGGAAACATCACAAAATTTGGTCATCCTCTAATGTCACAAAAGAAGTCTCTGGGCGGCACCTATGGCTCAGTGGAGCCTCATATATCAAGTGTGGCGGATTCAAACCCAGCCCCGGCCAAACTGCAGCAAAAAATAGCCGGACGTTGTGCCGGGCGCCTGTAGTCCCAGCCACTCGGGAGACTGAGGCAAGAGAATCTCCTAAGCCCAGGAGTTGGAGGTTGCTGTGAGCTTTGGCACCACTACACTCCACAAAGGGCGATAAAGTGAGACTCTGTCTCTAAATAAATAAATAAGAAGTTTCAGAGTTAAAGGAATTGATATCATGCATGCAGGTCATGTTTTCTGACCACATGTAATTAAATTAGAAATCCACACTAAAAAGGAGATAGGAAAATTCTTTATGTTTGAATTAAAGAGTACACAATGAGTTCACAATGAGTACAGAGAGTTCACAATGCCAATTACAAAAATATGCAGAATCAAGTGACAATGATAATTTCAACTGCAATGTGTACAGCTAAGGCAATATTGAGAAGTAAAAGTAATCTTCCTACTTCTTACCCCAGCATCAAAATAGACCAGTGGAGTTTCATCTGCTAAGGTGACCAGTTGTTCTGGTTGGTATAGGACTGAGATTTTCTGGGACATTGGATTTTTAATGCTAAACTGGGACAGTCTTGGGCAAAACAGGATGGATGGTCACTCTACACTTAGTCATCAAAGAAATTTCTATTGTATATAAACTGAGATTAGACAAAGAAGGAAATCTACTCAGTTTATTTTTTCAGGGTATTATAGCATTGATACTGTAACTGGATGAGAAAAATTATTAAACAAAGCCATTTTTCATCATAGGTGCAAAAATTCCAGAAAAAAATCAGTGCAGAAATTAGTTCAGTAGTGTTAAGAAAAAACAGTATATTATATGGTTCAAGTTTGGAATGTGAGGATCCTTAAAATCTATTAAGGAATACACCTTATTAACAGAAAAACTTATGATCATCTTAAGAAATTTATTAAAACTCAATATAGACTTCTGGTTTCTCCTATAACACATGACAAACTTGGAAGTTATCACTCCTATCCTCATAAGAAGAAAACTAAAACACAGTAACTCTTAGATTATCAGAGAATTGAGGTCAGGGGCAAATGGGCTTATAAGTTTCCTTAGGCTATAACAAAGTACCAAAAACAGGGTAGCTAATAACAACAAAAGTTTATCCTCTTCCATTGGGGGGGCGGGGGAAGATGTCTAAAAAATCAAGGTGTGAGGAGGTAAAAGCCACACTTCCTCCACATGCTCTAGGGAAGAATTCTTCCTCCGTTTTTACTAGCTTCTAGTGGCTACCAGCAATCTTGGCATTCTTCAGCTTATAGCTGCATCACTCTGATCTCTTGTCTCCATCTTACATAGCCTTGGTCTCTGTCCTGACTTTCTTATTACCTACATTTGTTCAGACCATAGAACAAAATTTAGTAGCTCTTTTATGATATGGTTTTAATTAGCAATCCTCATTCCTACCCTTTGCCTGTAAATATAATTTCCATTTTTCCTTTAATGTCAATGTTAGTACTACAGTGTCACCATCTACAGGTTCGTATTTGCACAGTCATGATACAAGATACTTATTTCTGGCCAGAGAATCCATTGCAGTCTATTCCGTTTGGTTGCAAATGAAGATACTAATCTGTGCCAAGAAGAGTCTTTGAAAAGTTTGGTTCATCTGGCCCTCTGCACCGATGTGGAAATACCTAACATGCAGATATATTAAAATGATGCCACTTGAGAAACTTGTCTCCATTTAGAAAGAACTTTGCCTAAGCTTGTTTCATAGATCATGTTTGTTTGTATATACCTTTTTTATATCTAGTCTATAATTACTTGATTTGATGCAAAAGACCAATTCCAGTGTGGAAAGTTTCTGTGACTAACAGTAAGAGGTAATTTTATGGCTTTTGTGATAAAGTGAGGCTTGTTTTATTTATGTTGGGTTTTGTTTCTTCCCCTCCTCTAGGTAGCCTTTCCAGTAAATACATGACTCAGGGAAAAGCCTCAGCGAAGAGGACCCAGCAGGAATCATGAGGGAAGGAAAATGCAGCACTGTAAATGGCCACTCAGGCATTCCTATTGACTTGGAAAATTAGGTTCATTTCACAGGACACAGCAGCATAGATCAGGCTTCAACTTATCATTTAAGGGAAATGATTTTTTTTAATTTAATGAATTGTTAATGAGGAAAAAAATTTTTTAATATAGTCTTATCTACCACAAATTCCCATAGATTTAAGGATTTTAATAGAAAGCCATGATGTATGTATTTAAGCCAGGTTAAAAGAAAAAAAAATGTAACTATGGACCAGTATTCAATGAATACAGCTTCATGGTTTTTAATTCTTTCAAAGCACATTAAAAATGGCGTGCTGACAAACCCACGTAAATTAACCCTTTTTTCCGTATAAATCCTTTTTTGTTTTGAAGAGGGGAAATAATATTTATTCTTGTTTACTGAATCCTCGTGTGAAAGCATCAACTATGTGTGAACTCCTACTACTGTACTTCGATTTATAAGCATTATTTTATTGCTCTTTGTAGAAGTGATAACATGAACATGAGTACCTATTTATGTGGGCCTTCAGTGGGTGAGCAGTGCCACTCAGAGGTCTCTGGATTTTTCCCTCTCTTAATTTTAAGTAAGTTGACATATAACTACTATGCTCCTAAGAATGAAGTAGTCCTGTTTGCCACTTTAAACATTTGCAAGGAAAAAAATGACAAAATGAAAGTGCTTTTTACTTTTTATGTAATTCAGAAATTAGGATGGAGAACTTTTAAAAAATCCCTGAAGATCAAAGAGGCTATCTCTGCCAGTCACAAGTGTTGTTGGTGACATTCTGGGTCTGACTGGAGTCCCCATGGAACTGTTTCCCTAACCTTACAAGCCCTGCAGAAGTAGTACATGGTCATAACTCTGCCTCCATTTATCATTTTGAAATAAAATCAGAATTTCAACCTGTAATATTATCCACATTATTTTCTAGTGAAAGAGTCCTAAATTCCAAAAGGAAAACAGATAACGGAGTAAGGACAGTACAGATTTGCTCCTCTACTAGAGTGTACACAGAACTCCCTTTGACTTGTACCCTTGGATCATTGGTGTTTGTTCACACGGGCTTTTTGCCAGGCCCTGGGAATGCACAAGTAGAAGGCCTGGGGGGAGGAATACACCATTAAAGTCACTGGCCTTACGATTCTGGTCATGCTTCCTTTAAAAAGCCTGTAGATGCATCTTCTGGTACTGTAACAAAGGAGAAGTTAGGCTAATTTTTGTTTCCTTGTAGGTTTTGTTTTTTTTTTTTTTTGCCTAGGTGCTGCTGGTTTTTTCCTTGATTTATTTCTATAATTAAGAAAGAAAATTACCTCAATCTAGAGAGTCATTGGAGTGACTTTTGTCTGAATCCAGTATACATCCCTATTTGGTTTTTTTTTTGCTTTTTTGTTTTTATCAATTTGAGAAAGTATCTTATATTCCTAATTTTTTTTTTCAGAATCACTTTTCTTAGTATTCCTACCTCTATCATCTCTTCTTTCTTTTTTTTTTTTTTTTTTTTTGGAGACAGAGTCTCTCTTTGTCACCCTTTGTAGAGTCCTGTGTCACCATAGCTCACAGCAACCTCAAACTCTTGGGCTCAAGCGATTCTCTTGCCACAGCTTCCTGAGTAGCTGGGACTATAGGTGCCTACCACTATTTTTATTATTATTATTTTTTTTTTTTTTTTGAGACAGAGTCTCAAGTTGTCACCCTGGGTAGAGTGCCGTTGCATCATAGCTCATAGCAACCTCCAACTCAGGCTCAAGAGATTCTCTTGCCTCAGTTTTTCTATTTTTAGTAGAGATGGTGTCTCACTTTTGCTCAGGCTTGTCTCGAACTCATGAACTCAAGTAGGCCACCTGTGTAGGCCTCCCAGAGTGCTAGGATTATAGGCATGAGCCACCACACCAATCTCTTATTTGTCTTCATGCTAAGAAAACTCAAGTTTGATTTCCACATGCCTGGCTTGATTTTTAGTGTCATTTTTCTACTTCATGTTTCTTTTTTCTTTTTAGAGACAGAGTCTCAGTTTGTTGCCCTCGGTAGAGTGCTATGGCATCACAGCTCAGAGCAACCTCCAGCTCTTAAGCTTAGGCCATTCTCTTGCCTCAGCCTCCCAAGTAGCTGGGACTACAGGCGCCCGCCACAACGCCTGGCTATTTTTTTGTTGCAGTTTTACTGGGGCCAGGTTTGAACCCCACCCCCCACCCTCAGTACATGGGGCTGGCGCCCTACTCGCTGAGCCATACTTCATGTTTCTAATGTGAATTTTGTTACTGCACTTCAGATTTTCTTAAACTTACATCACACACCTTCCTTTTCCTCTTTAATTTACTCTTATATTTGCTTCCTTTTCATAGAAACAGTGTTTCTTTTTTTTAAAGACTTTTTTTAAATTGTTGGGGATTCATTGAGGGCACAAAGAACTAGGTTGCATTGATTCCATTTGTTAGGTAAAGTCCCTCTTATACTTGTGTCCCCTTTTTTTTGGTTTATTTATTTTTGTTTTTTTGAGATAATTTCACTTTGTAGCCCTCAGTAGAGTGCCTTGACTTCATAGCTCATAGCAACCTCAGACTCTTAGACTCAAGCAAATCTCTTGCCTCAGCCTCCCAACTAACTAGGACTACAGGCACCACCACACCACCTGGCTGTTTTTAGAGATGGGGGTCTCACTTTTGTTCAGGCTGGTCTCGAACTCGTGAGCTCTGGCAATCAGAAACCATGTTTTCATATATCCTTTTAAGGATGTTGAAAGTTTTCTACATTTTATTCTAATTCCTATAGTAATTTTTGCCCAAAATATTGGTGTTTTTGGCTCTGTGTTTAATTGCTTACACTGGATCTATTGGTCAGTGGGTAGTATTTGGAGAATGTATTGTCCTTGTTTATTTTTTTGTTTTGTGGGGTTTTTTTTTTTTTTTTGCAGTTTTTGGCTGGGGCCGAGTTTGAATCCACCACCTCCGGTATATGGTGCCCTACTCCTTTGAGCCACAGGCCGCACCCCAGTCCTTGTTTTTATTTTTTTGTTTGAAACAAGGTCTTGGCTCTGTTGCCAGGCCAGAGTACAACGGCACATTCATAGCTCAGTGGAGCCTGGAAATCCTGGGCTCAAGCAGTCCTATCTCAGTCATCAAATTTACTTACTATGTATATATGGGAGCCCCCAGAAAATGAGGATTCCTCCTTAGCTATCTTTCAAGTGCAGCTGGCCTATCAGTTTTCACAGGCTCCACAAGTGCCCTACTACTAAGGTTCTCCTTGTCACATTGTCACAGGATCAAATATGTGAAATCTACTTTTTTGTGGTAGTGCAGTGACCCCAATTTACAGTTTTGAAAACTTGAAAACTCTTATTGAAGGTGTAGGATCAGCATGCAGGTTTTTAAAAATACTCTTAGATAACTTCAATTTATTTTTAATCTTGATATGTTTCACATATGGCTTCTATTTTTTAAAAAATCTTGAGTGGAAAGATCCTGGATAGATAGATCAGTAGGGCTCTCAGTATTACATATCCAAATTATCCAAAAGTGCTAAAAAACATGGAATTTTTAACAAACCCTATAACACTGTAGAAAGATGTGCTCAGTGCTTTTTTCTTTGGAAGCAAGTTTGTTTGGACAGAAGCAGTCAAGAATTTCACATGCTAAGTGGAACTCTAGACTTGGGCAAGGTCTGGCCTGGCTGATTTTCCAGCTAATTTCCATGGCTATGAAATGGAAATCATTCCTACACCTCCAAAGAATTGTGAGGGTCAAGAGAGGTCTACTAGGAAAACACATTAATATGTCTAGAACTACGAAACTAATCCCTGAAGTATAGTATTGGACATATCTTATTGTAATGTAAGTTCTATCATACATTAGTGGAAATGTAGTAGTTACAGCTTGTAACTCCTTCAGCACTTCCCACACCCGCATCATGTTGACGACACAGGACAGCTGCTGCTGTGAGATAAAGGAGCTCACATACTTCTTATATAATCATGAAAACACTTTCTTTCAATGTACCAACTTACCTCAGGCCTTGGCCGGTTTTAAATGATATTAGGTACATCTGAAACACAAGTAGATTACATGACATAACGCTTACAAGCAAAGCAACTAAGCAAGTTAAAAACTGAGCAGTGGGGATTAAATAGAAAAAGGTTAAACATACAGAAGACTCAGAATAAAAAAACTTAAGACTAGATTTTTTAAAAGATGTCCAATGCACTCTACTAAACGACTTGAGTTTAAGCTTCAAATGTAAAATAGACACACCAGAACTTCTACTCAAAGTTGTGAGACCACTATGTAATGTTCTCAGGCTTCCTTTAAATTCTATCAAGTGCTGCACAACTATGTAAAATTTCAATAACTGAAAAAAATGATTTATGGCATTTTTATTTCTAATTTATTTTTAGAGCAGTTTTAGGTTGACAGCGAAAGTGACCACAAGGATGGAAAGCTTATATATCCCCCCACCATACAGACCCCCTCCCCCACTGTCATTCCTCACCCCAGTGAACACATTATCACACAAAGCCCATAGTTTACATTAGGGTTTACTCTTGGTGGTGTACATGGTGTGGGGTTAGACAAATGCATAATGACATGCATTCATCATACAGAAATAAAGTATATGGCATCTTTATATCTTCATTAACAATTAGCAACGTTGGTGTGCTATGTGCCACGCACTCATTTAATCTTCATAATATCTGTAGCAGGAAGGGCATGAAGAAATAAAATGCCTTATTCCAGGCTACCCAACCAGTCAAGGAATGAACAAACCCATCTCATTACTGCCTCTATCCTATAGTCTATCTTGGGGAGGGGGAAAGACAGGGTCTCACCCTTCACTCTGTTTCCTCGACTGGTGTGTGGTGGTGTTATAACTCAACCTCAAACCCCCTGGGCTTAGTTGTCATCCTGCTTTAGCCTCCTGTGTACTGGAGCTACACCACATCCAGCTAATTTTTCTTGAACTGGTGGCCTCCAGCAATCCTGCCTCTTTTGTAGGCAGCTGAAAAAAAAAAAACCTCACTATTCCTGTTGCAGAAGACAGAAGTACTTGATGCAATTTTGAACTATCCTTTTGGACCCTGTAGGTTCTAGAGATCAAAGATAAATTAGGCTCCTCCCCTCAAAAAAAAAATGCTTCGCTGATTATAGTTGTTTTTTTTTTTTTTCACATCAAAACAACTGGGAAAAAATCTGTCCTCCCTCCCACTGCTTCATAGAACCCCTCCTGCCTTTTCCCCTTTTCTAGTACTTAGCATTGATGCCCTCCTCTTTTCATCTGCTAACCCTGCTGCGCTTCTGTCTTAAAGATCTCTTTCTTCCCTGGCCCTCTTTAGCGGGCTTCCTGTGTGTTCTGGGCACAGTGCCTAGTGCTCAGGAATATTGCTGCGTCAAAAGCAAAATTAAGCTCCTCTAGCGAACAAAACGTGGTCTGACAACAGATGTTCAGCCAAATTTATTAATTGGTACTCGCTATAAATGTTACTTTTCACGATACTACCAAGGCATATCTTAGAGTAGGATTGGGTTCCAAATTCAGCACCAGAACGAAAATCGCATTACTCACCACCCTTCAGCATCCCCAGCAGTGTGGAGGGGGACGGGAAGTGGAAATGTATACAACTTGGTAGTAACCCTATGCTGTTAAAACCGCCTGGCTGAACCTAAAAAGAATGAAAATGGGTGTAGATCTTTGGGTATTGGAACCATACTGCCTTCGAGAACACAGGCTCCCCAATACTGAACTGACTTCTGCCGCCTTAGCCGCAGCAGCCTGTTGTTACAGTATTCATTTCAGTGAACATTAAAGGAGTGGCACCACACCTTGCCCGGGGGCAAGTAGTGAAGCGACGCGATTCCAGAGTCAGCAAGGGTGCAGATCATTGTATGCCAGCCCCGCTCGCCTGAGACACGCGGAATCCGTCCCAGGCATTGACGACATTCCTCCCAGGCTCCTGTGCCCCTCCTGTGCGCCTCAAGCCCCTGTTGGTTACTGCACGCAGCCCTCGGGCAACCTGGCCAAGCTGCCCGACGAAGCCCCGCCCCGAGAAAAGCCACTCCGCCACCTAACCCGTCACTCACGCGGGCTGTCCAATGGTGGTGGGAGGGGCGGGCCGGCACGGGGCGGGGCCGGTGTCCCGTACGCCGTGCGCCGGAGCTTGTGGCGTCAATGCGCCAGCCGTGTCCATGGAGAGAGGTTGAGGTTGCCGAGCTCCGGCCCGAGGCACCTGGGCGCCGGAGTGGCGAAGATGTCGGCTTCCTTAGTCCGGGCCACTGTCCGGGCTGTGAGCAAGCGGAAGCTGCAGCCCACCCGGGCCGCCCTCACACTGGTAAGTGCCTGTGGCGTTCGGCCAGGCCTGTGACTTTGTAGGTTGCAGCGACTGGATTCGGGGCCACAGGGGTCGGGCAATCGGGTATCGGGGTCGCTCCGCCTCCGCCGCGCGGTCTCTTTCCCTTTCTATCCCCAGAGGGAGCAATCTATAAACCCCGGACTGGGTTGCTGAGGGGACCCAGGCGCCCCGGAACTACGTTTCCCAACAGGCCGTGCGGCAGCCGCGTGCAGGGAAGGAGAGGACGGGGAGGCCGGGCGGTGGGTGTCAGCGAGGCAGCCCCCCTCGAGGCAGTGAGCCTTGAGCCTCCTGCCAGCAGAAGCTGTGGGGTAGCTCCAGTGGCTTGCGGGTTGACATTTCAGGGCTGGGAATATCTGGATGACCCAGGAACCCTCCCCTGTAGATGTGTGGGGAGGGACAAAGCTCTCCGAAGGACAACAATGTCAGTGCAGTGAGCGTCAGCGGAGAAGGGAGCATAGCGGTAACAAAGCACCCGGCCCTTACCGAGCTCCATGCTGCGGCGCACAAAACGTTACTCCCCTGTGACCTGGGTGGCAGAGGTTTTTGAAACAACCTTTGTGCCTCCAGCAATCCTTGGGTCGTGCAGAGGACAAAAGACAAGATTTCCACCCTGAGTGACTTTGTTGTATTTTCTGGGTGAAAGGTCAAACATACTCAAAGGGGCAGCACAGTATAAATCACAGATGCTTGAATTCATCGTGCTTACTGTATACCGCACTGTGGACTTTTTGGTTAAAAGAACATCTACATAATATAAAATTGGCTGTCGTAAAGGATTTAGTGGCATTTAGGACGTTCACAATGTTGTGCAACTATCATCTCTAATTTCAAAAGACTTTCACCTCAATAGGAAAATTTAGGATCAGTTCAACATTCTTTTCACACACACCCCAGTCTTAGTTAAGAAGGCTTTTTGCGCGATCATTCACCAAGAGAGAGGAAAAAAGTGATTTAAACTGATTAACGGGATCTGTTTCATTAGGGCCTATTGCCAGAATATTGTGGCAAAAAAAAAGTCGCGATTGGGGGGAGAATTTAATTTTATGATAGAGCAGTGTATTAGGCCTTTGAGAGTATTCTGATTTATACATACGGTGTGTGCATTGTGCTAATCAGTACTAGTAGCATACTGATTAGATATCATTACTATATTATTTTTCTTCTGTATTGCAAATACACCATGGAATCTAGAATTGTCCAAGGTCTTAAGAATTAGAGCACACCACCCCTCCTTTGCTTCTCTCTCTTTTTTTTTTTTTTTTTTTGCCACGGATGGGTTTGAACCCACCACCTCTAGCATATGGGACTGGCACCCTACTCCTTTGAGCCACAGGCACCGCCCCACATCTCTTTTCAATCACAGTGAAAACTACTCAGAATTCGTAATAAGTTTTTCTTTTTTTTTTTTAATTAATTGATAGCTGTATACATTAATGCAAACATGGGGTACATTGTACTGTTTTCATATACAATTTGAAATACTTTCATCAAGCTGGTTAACATAAATTTCATGTCATTTGCTTAGTCATTTTATCAAAACATTTATATTCTAGTTCTAGAAAAGTTCATTTGCACCCTTGTTAGACAGATATATAGGTGATCTTTCCGGTCACCCTCCCACCACCCAACCGCCCTTCTCCCCTCCCCATATTCTTGGGCTAGAATTAAGTTGTATCTTT
>CAUYQV010140191.1:0-14719 GCA_963574575.1 Galagoides demidoff
CGTTGGTAGCAGGTGCCTGTGGTCCCAGCTACTTGGGAAGTGGAGGCAGGAGACTGGCTTGAGCCCAGGAGTTGGAGGTTGCTGTGAGCTGTGATGCTACATCGCTCTACCCAGGGGGACAGCTTGAGGCTCTGTCTCAAAAAAAAAAAAAAAAAAAAAAAGAATAGCCTCAGGCTCTTCCTCTCTGAAGACCTAAAAGAACTACACATTATATGACTTCTATTGTTAAAGTTAAAGGTCAGGATAAACAGGGGAGTAAAACCTTTTTCTTCTATGTACTCAATTAAATTTCCAAGAAACAGGCTCCATGACTGTTTTCTTATGGTTTGGAGACCCCACAGTTACCATGGAGTGTTTTACTCACGTCATTACGATGGAGTTTTTCTTTTCACTCACATCAATCTTTGAGTCATGTCCTCTGCACAGATGGGCCATTTCAACCCTTATCTGGCAGGCTGACTTGACTGCACAGTTGGGGTTCCATGTAGGAGGCTGTTAGGCTTTGCCTGCAGGTCCCCACCTATGCTTAGGGCCTTGACAAAAGCGCATAATACTCGTAAGTCTTTTCGCTCAGTTTCTGGAATTAAAAGAGCACATTTCACTTAATTTTTGTGGGAGTTTATCCCACATCAGATATTTACATTACGATTCATAATAGTAGCAAAATTACAGTTATGAAAATAATTTTATGGTTGGGGGTCACCACAACATGAGGAAGGAACTGTATTAAAGGGTCGTAGCATTAGGAAGGTTGAGAAGCACTGTCTTAAGCTATCTTCTGTGGCAGAAAGAATAAGAGATATCCCCTGCCCCTCCCAACCACTGACCGGAGGCATAGATACAGTGTTCGGTTCCCAAAAAGTTGGGGAAACAAAATATTTTGGCTATTTTTTTTCAGGTCCATTCCCTCTGGAACATTACCAATGAAAGTCTGTGAACTGGGCAGTGCCTGCAGCTCACTGAGTAGGATGCTGGCCTCATATACCATGGTTGTCGGGTTCGAACCTGGTACTAGCCAAACTGCAACAACAACAATAACAGAAAAATAAATAAATAAATATAATTTAGCTGAGTTAATTTTGTGCATAAAAATAGGCTGTAGTGCTTATAAGAAACAGATTAGTCAAGCACTCCTGTAGTCCCAGTTACTGGGGAGGCTGAGGTGGGAGGATGGCTTGAGCCCAAGAGTTTAAGGGTGCAGCGAGCTATGTTTGGACCACTACCCTCCAGTCTGGGCAACAGAGTAAAACCCTATCTCTTTAAAAAAAAAAAAAAAAAAGAAAGAAAGAAAGAAAAACCCTGGTACAATGGCTTACAAAGCTTTATTCTTAGCGCCTTGGGAGACCAAGGCAGGAGGATGGCTTTTGCCGGGAGTTTAAGACCAGCCTGAGCAAAGTATTAAGACCTTATTTTTACAAAAAATAGAAAAATTAGTCAGGTGCGGTGGCACACACCTGTAGTCCTAGCTATTGAGAGGCTGGAGGTAAGAGTCTCACTTGAGCTATGGATGCAGTGAGATATGACTGTACCATTGTACTCTACCTGTGCAACTGAGCCACTGTCTCAATAAATCATTAAGATAAAATAAAAATAAGTAGGCTGACGGCTCGGTGCCTATAGCACAGGGGTTATAGCGCCAGCCATATACATGCAGGCTGGTGGGTTCAAGCCTGGCCTGGGCCTGCTAAACAACAATGACAACTGCAAAAAAAAATATAGCCAGGCCTTGTGGCAGGTGCCTGTAGGCCCAGCTACTTGGGAGTCTGTGGCAAGAGAATTACTTAAGCCTAAGAGTTTGAGGTTACTGTGAGTTGTGATACCACGGCACTCTACCCAGGATGACATAGTGAGACTCTGTCTCAAAAAAAAAGGAAAAAAGTAGGCTGAGAGCAGTGGTTCACGCCTATAATCCCAGAACTTGGGAGGCCGAGGAGGGTGGTTTGCCTGAGCTCACGAATTCAAGACCAGCCTGAGCCAGAGCAAGACCCTGTCTCTAGGGCAGGGCCCATGTGTGGCTCAGTGGGTTGAGCACCAGCCTCCTATACTGAGGGTAGTAGGTTTGAACCTGGCCCTGACCAAACTGTAACAAAAAATAGCTGGGCATTGTGGCAGGCATCTGTGGTACTAGCTACTGGGGAGGCTGAGGCAAGAGAATCGCCTAAACCCAGGAGTTGGAGGATGCTGTGAGCTGTGATGCCACAGCACTCTACCAAGGGAGATAGAGTGAGACTCTGTCTCAAAAAAAAAAAAAAAGACCTTATCTTGAAAACTAGCCGGGCATTGTAGTGGGTGCCTGTAGTCCCAGCTACTTAGAAGGGCGACAAAGTGAAACTGTCTCAAAAAATAATTAATAAATAAAATAAATAAAAATAAGCAAAAAACACATATTACTGGGTCCTCCCTAGAGATAACAATATCTTTCTTTCTTTCTTTTTTTTTGAGACAGAGTCTTAGTATGTCACCCTTGGTAGAGTGCGATGGTATCACAGCTCACAGCAACCTCAACCTCAAACTCTTAGGCCAAGTGATTCTCTTTTTTTTTTTTTTTTTTTTTGAGACAGAGCCTCAAGCCATCCCCCTGGGTAGAGTGCCATGGCATTACAACTCACAGCAACCTCCAACTCCTGGGCTCAAGCAAGTCTCCTGCCTCAGCCTCCCAAGTAGCTGGGACCACAGGTGCCTACCACAACACCTGGCTATTTTTTTGGTTGCAGCCATCATTGTTGTTTGGCGGGCCCGGGCTGGATTTGAACCTGCCACCTTAGGTGTATGTGGCTGGCGCCTTAGCCACTTTAGCCACAGGCGCCGAGCCGCAGCTGTCACTGTTATTTGATGGGCCTAGGCTAGATTCAAACCCACCACCTTAGGTGTATGTGGCTGGTCCCTTAGCCACTTGAGCCACAGGCGCCGAGCCGCTTAAGCTATTCTCTTGCCTCAGCCTCCCAAGTAGCTGAGCTGGGACTACAGGCACCCACCACAACACCCAGCTAGTTTTGGTTACAGTTGTCATTGTTGTTTAGTAGGCTGGGCCAGATTTGAACCCACCAGCCTCTGTGTATGTGGCTGGTGCCCTACTCACTGAGCTACAGGCGCCAAGCTGAGATAACAGTATCTTAATCTAGGTTACTCAAATATAGGTAATTCTAAGAGCACAGATTGGAAAACAATGTGAAACCCTGGGTGGCACCTGTAGCTTAAGCGGCTAAAGTGCCAGCCACATACACCAGAGCTGGCAGGTTCGAATCTGGCCTGGGCCTGCCAAACAGTGAAAACTACAATCAAAAAATAGCTGGGCATTGTGGCAGGTGCCTGTAGTCCCAGCTACTTGGGAGGCTGAGGCAAGAGAATCACTGAAGCCCAGGAGCTGGAGGTTGCTGTGAGCTGTGACACCACAGTACTTTACCCAGGGCAATAGCTTGAGGCTCTGTCTCAGAAAAAAAAAAAAAAAAAAAGACAATATGAAACCCGGTGAAGAAAATCTCAAGAAACTGTGAAGATGTGTGGTCTTTCTCTCTCTCTTTTTTTTTTTTTTTGCCTCAGTCTCCCAAATAGCTGGGACTACAGGTGCCCGCCACAATGCCTGGATATTTTTTGGTTGTTGTTGTCATTGTCGTTTGACAGGCCCTGGCTGGATTCGAACCAGCCAGCTCTGGTGTTTGTGGCTGGCACCTTAGCCACTTGAGCTACAAGCGCCAAGCCGAAATTGATTCATTTTGGAAAGAGTGTGTTCAGTAATCTCTGAAGCATGGAAACATTTTTTCCATTCTTGGTGTGCAAGCAGATTATTTGCCTCCCTCTGTGAGGCAGGCCCAGACAAAATCTCAGCTGGCCTTTCCAATAGCATTTCTCCATAGATGAAATTAGGTCAAAGAGAAAATTCAGTGCAGTCTGAGGAAGGAAAAAACATGCCTGAAACGCATGTTATGTTTAAAGCTGGGGCAAGGAGACATCTCACCTTCTTTGTTTGCTTTGGTAAAGGCTGGTGGCTTGTCACATGAACCTCAGGCCTTCCTGTTCTCCGCAGCTGCCTTCTGAGTCATTGTGGGCTGCAGGGGAGGGCCCTCCATCTTCAGGGAACAGAACAAACATATGACTTTTAGGTGAGGCCACTGTGCCAAGACAACTTAAAAACTAAAGCACAACTGCATAACTGCTGATTCTCATTTATTTAAAGAAGTTCTTTAATTTTTTTTTGTCTATAACTGAAAATTAGCAAGAGACAGAAAAAACAAGCTGGTAAGTGGAATTCACATCTGGTCAGTGAGAACTGGTGCCAGTCCTATTAAGTCACTAAGATCACTTAAGGGCAGAGTGTACTAACAGGGTAAAACATTAAACCAAAAGCCATACTTCCTTATAACATTTGGGGTTTCCTAAGAGATCTTTAAAATAACACTGCAGAATGCCTAGCATGAAATACCACACAGTAAACCAGGCATCCTCAAACTATGGCCCACTGAGGACATTTATCTGGCCAGCTGGGTGTTTTTGCCACCGCTGCTTGTCCTGCTTAGCAGCCGACTCATCCCAGGGCCCGCAGTCCAGCCCTCGGTCTGAGGGATAGTGAACTGACCCCTGTTTAAAAAGTTTGAGGACCCCTGTGAGTAGACCCTCCATAATTGGCCATCTCCCTACATTCATCAGCTCCTTCAACTGACCTACTTGTCCTTGACCAGACATATACCACATGAGCACATCAGTGCAATAGGCCTAGTTCCTTATGTTCACCACTCTGTATATTGACCAGTTCATAATAGTTTCTCAGGTGGTCAACTTACAGAGCTGCTATAGTTAGAAAAGCCAACCTTTGGTTGGGCAAGGTGGCTCATGCCTGTAATCCTAGCCCTCTCGAGGCTGAGGGAGGTAGATTGCCTGAGCTCATGGATTCAAAACCAGCCTGAACCAGAGTGAGAACTCTGTAAAAAAAATAGCGGCACAGCGCCTGTGGCTCAAGTGGCTAAGGCGCCAGCCACATACACCTAAGGTGGCGGGTTCAAATCCAGCCCAGACCTGCCCAACAACAATAATGGCTGCAACCAAAAAATAGCCTGGCGTTGTGGCGGGCGCCTGTGGTCCCAGCTACTTGGAAGGCTGAGGCAGGAGAATCACTTGAGCCCAGGAATTGGAGGTTGTGAGAGCTGTGATGCCATGGCACTCTACCCAGGGGAACAGCTTGAGGCTCTGTCTCAAAAAAAACAAAAAAAATAGCTGGGTGTTGTGGTGGGTGCCTGTAGTTCTAGCTACTTGGGAGGCTGAGGCAAGAGAATTGCTTAAGCCCAGGAATTGGAGGTTGCTGTGAGCTGTGACACCATAGCACTCTATCGAGGGCAACAAAGTGAGACTCTCTCTCAAAAAAGAAAAACCTTTGCTTTTTTCTTTCCATTGCCCTCAGCTGCTGCAGAAGATTGTTGCTTATATTATACTCTGTGATTTAAGATTTTTGTATTTAGTAGGTTAAATTGAGAGGAAGCCTCTCAAAATTTTAATGCTTTCAATTTTTAATGTTTGTGTTTTTATTTTTTATTTATTTATTTTTTTAGAGACAGAGTCTCACTTTGTCACCCTCAGTAGAGTGCCATGGCATCACAGCTCACAGAAACCTCCAACTTCTGGGCTTAGGCGATGCTCTTGCCTCACCCTCCCGAGTAGCTGAGACTATAGGCACCTGCCACAACGCCTGGCTATTTTTTTTTGTTGCAGTTTGGCTGGGGTCTGATTCAAACTTGCAACCCTCAGTACATGGGGCCAGTGCCCTACCCACTGAACCACAGGCACCGCTCAAGTTTCCATCTTTTTTATGGCTAATAATATTCCACGGTATATATATACCACCATTTGTTAATCCATTCACGGGTGATGGGCATTTGGGTTGCTTCCACAACTTGTCAATTATGAATTGAGCTGCAATAAACATTCTGGTACAACTGTCTTTGTGGTAAAATAGTTTTTGCTCTTCTGGGTAAACTGAGACATTCAAGCACCACTCTATGTCAGCGAAACAACACTTAGGTATGTTTTTTTTTAACTTGCCTACTGGCTGTAATCCTTTTTTTTTTTTTTTTTTTTTGAGACAGAGCCTCAAGCTGTCCCCCGGGGTAGAGTGCTGTGGCATCACAGCTCACAGCACCCTCCAACTCCTGGGCTCAAGTGAGTCTCCTGCCTCAGCTTCCCAAGTAGCTGGGACCATGGACACCTGCCACAATGCCTGGCTATTTTTTTTTTTGGTTGCAGCTGTCACTGTTTTTTCTTTTTTTTTTTGAGACAGAGCCTCCAGCTGTCCCCCTGGGTAGAGTGCTGTGGCATTACAACTCACAGCAACCTCCAACTCCTGGGCTCAAGCGAGTCTCCTGCCTCCACCTCCCACGTAGCTGGGACCACAGGTGCCCACCACAACACCTGGCTATTTTTTTGGTTGCAGCCATCATTGTTGTTTGGAGGGCCTAGACTGGATTCGAACCCACCAGCTCAGGTGTATGTGGCTGGTGCTTTAGCCTCTTGAGCCATAGGCACTGAGCTGAAGTTTTGCTTTCTTATATCAGAATAAAAACACTGAGTATCTTTCAAAGGATATATAAACAACTGGGCCTAGTAGTCATCTCAGGGTAAGGGAACAGACAGGAGTCATTGGGTAGGTAAAAGATTTCCTTTTCACTGAACAGTGTGTCCCAAAGGTCACTGTTGTGTGGTCATACATAGGGGAAATGGGAAATTGTAGCTAAATGTACCTTTATTTTTTTATTTTATTATTATTATTTTTTGCAGTTATTGGCCAGGGCTGGGTTTGAACCTGCCACCTCCAGCATATGGGGCCGGCACCCTACTCCTTTGAGCCACAGGCACCACCCATTTTTGAAAGTTTTTTTTTTAGAGACAGTGTCTCACTTTGTTGCCCTTGTTAGATTGCTATGGCATCACAGCTCACAGCAACCTCCAGCTCTTGGGCTTAGGTGATTCTCTTGTTTCAGCCTCCCGAGTAGCTGGGACTACAGGCACCTGCCACAATGCCTGGCTATTTTTTTGTTGTTGCAGTTTGGCTGGGGTCAGGTTCAAACCCTCCACCCTCGGTATATGGGGCGTTGCCCTATTCACTGAGCCTCAGGCGCTGCCCTAAATGTACCTTTATAAAATATTCATTACAAAATTTTACAAAATATTTACAAAATACTCTACGTGTTGGCTATCTCTTTGGAAATGAATATTTTGTAAATAAAGGTGCATTTAGCTATAATTTCCCATTTTCCCTATGAATGGTTACTTGAGGGTGTCTTTGGGTATTCTGTGTATCACAAAATTACATCTGAAATATACAAATCCTCACCTGGATGTTTTAATAGT
Organism: Galagoides demidoff; assembly: GCA_963574575.1. Classification (NCBI taxonomy): domain Eukaryota; kingdom Metazoa; phylum Chordata; class Mammalia; order Primates; family Galagidae; genus Galagoides; species Galagoides demidoff. The sequence goes on from CAUYQV010140191.1 coordinate 7,336, forward strand.
ACGATAGTAACCTCTCTATAAGCTTTTAAAAAATAAATCTGGGAGCGCAACCATTTGGGATTCTTCTATGCCATTAGCTACCCGAAGGTAAATAAAGCCCTTTCTCTTCTTAAAAAAAAATAATGATAACAAATAAATAAGTAAATAATTAAATCTGGACTGGGCTTGGTAGCTCACATGTAATCCTAGTACTTTGGAAGGCCAAGGTGGGAGAATCACTTGAGATCAGGAGTTCTAGGCTTTAGTGAGCACTGATTGCACCACTGTACTCCAGCCCAGGTGATAGAGTGAGACCCTGTCTCTTAATTCATAAACAAATGAATTAATAAATAAATAGAATAGAAGAGATGAATAAATAAAGAATAAATAAACTGAATAGAAGAGATGGTAAAATCTCTCCTTAAGGTCCTCTTTCTCAATAAAGGGTAATTCAGCAGACATGAAACTTAAGTTACCCAGAAAAGGATTGGGTAATAAGTGTGTTAATCTTAGGCTGCACAGTCATCAGCACTGTTCCAAAGAATACTCACCCCTTCAGTAACTCAAAAGGAAACTAAAGAGCAAAAATTCAGGATTTGTTTCCCCACAACCAAAACACAAGAATATCATTAATCATTATGAAGCATTAATCATTTGAAGATCTCCTTCCTGTTAACCTCAAGAGATTATCACATTTCTTCCTCACTGTCAGGAGATTTAGCGTTCTGCCCTGGCTCTGTGCCTGTAGTCATAAATTGATCTTATCCTTAAAACTTTAAAACCTTTGTTTTTCTTTCTTTTTTGAGACAGAGCCTCGGGCTGTCGCCCTGGGTAGAGTGCAGCGGCATATCAGCTCACAGCAACCTCCAACTCCTGGGCTCAAGGATTCTCCTGCCTCCGCATCCCAAGTAGCTGGGACTACAGGTGCTTGCCACAACACCCTGCTATTATTTGGTTGCAGACGTCATTGTCATTTGGCAGGCCGGGGCTGGATTCGAATCCGCCAGCTCAGGTGTATGTGGCTGGCACCTTAGCTGCTTGAGCCACAGGCACTGAGCCTAAAACCCTTGTTTTTCTTTTGAAAACAGAACAATGAGGGATACAGTGTGATCTTTGCAAAATCACAGAATCTAGAGCTGAAAGAACCTTAAATTTATCTTAAGTAGGTTTTTGTTTTTGTTTTTTTAGCAGAACTCTTCTATTCAAACAAAAATATAAAAAGTAATGGGCAGCGCCTGTGGCTCAAAGGAGTAGAGCACCAGCCCCATATACTGGAGGTGGTGGGTTCAAACCCGGCCCCAGCCAAAAACTGCAAAAAAAAAAAGTAAGACAAAAGCTAGATAGGGTGGCACCTGTGGCTCAGGGAGTAGGGCGCAGGCCTCATATACCAAGGGTGGTGGCCCTGGCCAAACTGCAACAAAAAATAGCTGGGCATTGAGGTGGGCACCTGTAGTCCCAGCTACTCAGGAGACTGACGCAAGAGAATTGCCTAAGCCCAAGAGCTAGAGTCTTCTGTGAGCTGTGATGCCACAGCACTCTACCGAGGGTGACAAAGTGAGACTCTCAAAAAAAACCCAAAAATAATAATAATAATAACAAAAGCTAGATAGCTTTATTTGAAGGAAAGTATGTATTTGATGCCTCCTAGCTAGTCTCCCCATCTCCATTCTGTAGTTCTTTAGGAGAGCCCTAGAGCTTCACTGCACAGCTTAAACCATTGTCTTACTCCAACCTTCTGATTTCATTGATTTATAAAACAGACCCAGAGATGTTAAGGGACTTTTTGAGTTCATTATAAATTTATAGCAAATTCAGAACCTATTGTTCATTATTATACCTATAGTCATAATAACTAACATTTATTAAATGATTTACTTGGGCTAAGCACTGCTCTAGTGTTCCACTTACATTATCTCACTTACTCCTTACACTAACCCTTGAAGGTTTAGTTACAGCTAAGATCAATTTAATTGATAAGAAAAGTGAGAGGATAGGTAAACTGCCCAAGGTCACGCAGTCACCATCTTGTCCTCCTAAGCTTCAATTTCTTCATCTGCAAGAAGGAGCTGGACAAGATAAGCGTCTGAAGTTGCATGCTAGTGTGCGCCTGTAAAATTCTATAGCCATGACTGCAAGTCACGAGACTGGTTCTTCCACTATGAATTGTTCCTTTAGAACCAGTTACTCTTTTCTGAGACTTAACTATTTGAGTTCTACAGAGGCGCATTTTAACATGCAATTGTTTCTTTTATTATTTATTTATTTTTAATACTAGTCAAGTGCAGTAGTAAATAGAGGGTAAGAGAACAAGGAGTTCAATCTATCACTGACTCGTGAACAATCAAGTGAGAAGACTACCACTGGACCAGCCAAATGCAATTGTTTCAATTCACCTATGGGGAAGTCTAATAACCTTATGCCTTTGAGCAAGTATTTCCTTTGAATCAGTGTTTTTGATGTGATAAATGGTATTGTAGGGGATCAGAATATGCCGCCCCAAATACAGGTATGTCACTTTGTTGTTTTGATCTGAAGACAATTGAGAAATAGCAGGTGGAAAAGAAACTCTTAGCACTCTCCCATCTGGCTAAGAGCAGGACATAGATTTCTATTTGTAAAAGTGTCTTTCTCTCCTCTCCAGGAAAAGAACAACTCATCATCCTAGACTCTTACCAGAGCAGACTCTTACTAGTGCAGGGATCAGAGATGGTCCTGAGAAAGGAATCTACACAGCAAACTTTACTACAATAATCCTTATCTTCTGTAAATGTATCACCATATATGTAACTGCTTACAGTTTGCTGCCCTTAAAAGCTTAAGACCCCTTTCCTTTGTCTTGCTATTTAGTAAGATGCTAAATAAGTTCCAAATTTCAACCACTCTTTTGAGGGTTACTCATTACTGAGTTTGTCCTGTATGTGTGCTGCATGAGTTAATGAACTCTTTTTCTCTTGTTAATCTATCTTTTGTAGTTTGATTTCCAGGGCTCCAACTGGAGAATCTACTAGGAGGGGAGAGGAAAAGGCTTTTTCTCCCCTCCCCTACGTTTGATGGTGTTGTTTTGGTCTTAGTCTTTGTGGTCTGAAAACTATGAAGTAGGTGGTGAGAAAAGATAGAGAGAAAGGGTTCCTTTGAGAAGATTATTCAGCAGTAGAAAGAGGAAAAAGATGAGGAATAGCCAAAAGTAAGGAAAAGATGAGTAGCAAAAAGTAAATTGAGTTTAAGAAAAGGCAAGTAGGGCGCCAGCCCCATATACTGAGGGTAGCGAGTTTGAAACTGTCCCTGGCCAAACTGTAACACAAAATAGCCGGGCGTTGTGGCAGGCGCCTGAAGTCCCAGCTACTCTGGAGGCTGAGGCAAGAGAATCGCCTGAGCCCAGGAGTTGGAGGTTGCTGTGAGTTGTGATGCCACAACACTCTACCAAGGATGATAAAGTGATACTCTGTCTCTAAAAAAAAAGAAGAAAGAAAGAAAAGGCAAGTAAGTGGTAGCAACAGCAGGAAATGTCTGAGGGAATATAATAATAGTAAATTTAGAGCAATTTCTTTTTATGTAATTGACACAAATATTAACAATAGGCAAAATTTTGCTTTTCCATCACTTTGATTAAAAATATAATTTTGTGCATGAAAATTTATAACCCCAATAATTTTGATGGCATTGTAGTGACCTTACAAAGAACAGAGCAATATTTTTATAAAGCTAACCAGTTCTGGCTCCGCGCCTGTGGCTCAAGCAGCTAAGGCGCCAGCCACATACACCTGAGTTGGCGGGTTCAAATCCAGCCCAGCCGCCAAACAACAATGATGGCTGCAACAAAAAATAGCTGGGCATTGTGGGCGCCTGTAGTTCTACCTACTAGGGAGGCAGAGGCAGGAGACTCGCTTGAGCCCAGGAGTTGGAGGTTGCTGTGAGCTGTGATGCCACAGCACTCTACCCAGGGGGACAGCTTGAGGCTCTGTCTCACAAAAAAAAAACAACAAAAAAACCAGTTCTGGCTCCGTGCCCATAGCACAGTGGTTATGGTGCCAGCCACATACACTGAGGGTGGTGGGTTTGAACCCAGCCTGGGCCAGCTAAACAACAATGACAACTGCAATGAAAAACAGCCAGGCGTTGTGGCAGGCACCTGTAGTCCTGGCTACTTGGGAGGCTGAGGCAAGAGACTCAATTAAGCCCAAGAGTTTAAGGTTGCTGTGAGCTGTGACACCATAGCACTCTACCCAGGGTGATGTAGTGAGACTCCGTCTCAAAAAAAAAAGATAACCAGTTCTTCAACTTTGACCAATATATTATACATAGAGATGATTTCATCTGACATCAAAGTAGCATGATTCTTTAATCTTCTTTATTTTATTGTTTCAAATAACATTTAAATTCATGGATAGTTCACTACTTCTCTAGGTTTGGATTTTCTGCACACAAGGTTAGATTTCTTATCTCTTCGTGTATACATGCCAACTTAAAGATTTTTTTTTATTCAAAGAGTAAAATTACTGTGATTTTAAAAATTGACTTCATAATTCTGCTTTGCTTCTGAGTTTTTCCTCCCTTCCAGCCTCATCCCCTATCTCATTCACTTTTCCTCCAGTAATACCCTTTCTTTCTTTCTCTCTCTCTTCTTCCTTCCTTCCTTCCTTTCTCTCTCTCTCTCTCTCTCTTTCTTTCTTTTTTCAGAGTCTCACTCTGTCACCCTGGGTAGAGTGCCACAGTGGCATCACTCATAGCAACCTCAAACTGTTAGGCTCAAGAGATCCTCTTGTCTTAGGCTTCCAAGTAGCTGGAACCAGAGGAGCCCACCACAATGCCTGGCTAGTTTTAGAGTCAGAGTCTCTCTCTTGCTCAGACTGGTCTCAAAGCTCAAGAAATCCAACTAGTAATCCTTGCAACTTCCAGAGTGCTAGATAACAGGAGTGAGCCACTGCACGTGGCCCCCAATTTCTTATAGTTCCCCCAGATACTCTGTCACATCTCTGCTAACTTGGCATACGCTGTTCCCTCTACCTGGAACACCTTTCCTTCTTTCTGTTCTGCTCTGTAATAGGCCTGGCTAACTCCTCTTCACCCTCTAAGGCTCAGCTCAATGAAATTTCACTTCTTGGAGACCCCTGTTATTACAAAACCACAGTAAATCTCTTTGTATTTATCTTTTTTTCCCTTGTATGTATCTTTGCACACATTCCTGACTATGCTCTTAGTGGAAATGATTAGAAGTGGAGTTACTGTGAGAAAGATTATTCATATGTGCAAAGAAGTTAATCCAGGGCCAGGCCACATACTCACACCTGTAATCCTAGCGTTCCAGGAGGCTGAGGCAGGAGGATCCCTTGAACTCAGGAATTCAAGACCAGCCTGAGCAAAAGGAAGGCCCTGTCTCTAAAAAATAAAAAAATTAACTGGGAATTGTGGCAGGTGCCTGTAGTCCCATGTACCTGGGAGGCTGAGGTAAGTGTCACTTGAAGTTGCTGTGAGCTAGGCTGAGGCCATGGCACTTTAGCCTATGCATTAGATTCTGTCTTAAAATAAAATAAAACAAGAATAAAGAACATATAGACAATAGGAAGGAAGAGGAGGGAGGGAAGGAAGGAAGGAAGGAAGGAAAAAAGGAGGTGCAGGGGGGCCAGCCTTAGGTGACCTAAGATCACCTTGGATCTTAGGTGGAAAGAAAAAGGCTTGGAAATGAAAAAGCTAATGTAAACTCCCTACTCCCCTCCTGGGCAAGGTTGCCCAGATGGAATGGCGCCCTACTCCTTTGAGCCACAGGCGCTGCCCTATACATAATTTTTTTTTAATGTATTATATTTGTAAATTGTACTCATGTTGAAATTAAAAATATATATATTACAATACTATTTTTGTGTTCTATGAAAATTTTTGTTGCTCCATATAGACCAAATTTTTAATTAAGAACCCTCCCCCCTCCACTGTCAATGGTGTCCCACTTTACCAATGTTAAAATCTGGTCACCTTAGCAAAGGTGGAAGGGATCCTCACCTAGATCCATCACAGCAGGCTGAAGAGAGCTTCACTGCCCCCATGGGAAGCAGATGTAACTTTTAAGATGGTCAACATGCCCTGTTCCGGCCACATACTGGCAGCTGGCTTGTCAACACACAGCTAAAGCCTGAGGAAATTCCTTGCAGGATCTGTCTTTTTTTTTTTTTTTTGGCAGTTTTTGGCCAGGGCTGGGTTTGAACCCACCATCTCCAGTATATGGGGCCTGTGCCCTACTCCTTTGAGCCACAGGTGCCAGCTGTCTTTTTTTTTTTTTGAGACAGACTCTAACTTTGCTGCCCTTGGTAGAGGGCCATGGCACCACACCTTACAGCAACCTCACCTTCTTGTGCTTACGTGATTTTCTTTTCTCAGCCTCCCAGGTAGCTGGGACTATAGGCACCTGCCACAATGCCAGGCTAGTTTTTGAGATGAGGTCTCACTCTGGCTCAGGCTGGTCTTGAACCTGTGAGCTCAGGCAATCCACCCACCTTGGCCTCCCAGACTGCTAGGATTAGCGGCATGAACCCCTGTGCCCAGCAGCGGGACTCGTCTTAATTGATCTTTGAACTTTGGGGAACGGACAGGTATGATACAAAAGGTGACACTTTTATAGCTTTTATGAATTCGAAGGCACCTAGAAGGGAACTTGCACTCATAATCAGACATAGTACTCAACATGTGACATAGGGAAAAGTGATAACCCATATATATTAGCCCCCCACCACAGTACAGTTAAGGCCTGGGTGGAGAACCCGAGAGGAGTCACACACAGTCCCTGAAATCTGAATGCTGATCCAGAGCAGGGAAGTAGGAAAGCCCAGCCAGGTGACTCTGAAATCTAATGCCTGCAGTGTCATGCGAAGGTACAGAAGGAATTGGGAAAGAAACTATAGGACAGATCAGAAATACCTCTGTGCCTTAGATTTTGTAGAAAAGTGGTGTAAGTTCGAAGAGCATCTGAGATAGTGAGAACTGCAGCAAAAGACATGTGCTCAAAAGCAGTGAGCAAGGGTACATGTGAATCTTTCTAAAAGCAGAGTATGAATCTCAATAACTAAGAAAATGACATGACGGCTACGTTAACCAGTTTGATAAGAGTATTTCAAAATGTATATGAAAACATCACACTGGGCTCAGCGCCTGTGGCTCAATCAGCTAAGGTGCCAGCCACATACACCTAAGGTGGCGGGTTTGAATCCCCAGCCTGGGCCCGCCAAACAACAATGATGGCTGCAACCAAAAAATGGCTGGGCGTTGTGGCAGCGCCTGTGGTCCCAGCTACTTGGGAGGCGGAGGCAGGAGACTCGCTTGAGCCCAGGAGTTGGAGGTTGCTATGAGCTGTGATGCCATGGCACTCTACCCAGGGGGATAGCTTGAGGCTCTGTCTCAAAAAATAAAAAATAAAAAA
>CAUYQV010140195.1:0-14653 GCA_963574575.1 Galagoides demidoff
CCTGTGGTCCCAGCTACTTGGGAGGCGGAGGCAGGAGACTCGCTTGAGCCCAGGAGTTGGAGGTTGCTATGAGCTGTGATGCCATGGCACTCTACCCAGGGGGATAGCTTGAGGCTCTGTCTCAAAAAACAAACAAACAAACAAACAAACAAAAAAAAGTTATGATTTAATAAAAAATAATTTAAAAAAAGAAAAGAAAAAGCAAATTTAAAATTTAACCTTTCCTTCTGAGAAACAATATCAGTACAAGAAGAAAAGCCTGTCCCAAAAACCAAAGGCCTGTACGGGGTTGATAGTTCACAGCGGTCATAACAGAGAGACCCTGCCCTCTGAGGGCGTGGCAGCCTGCTCCTCGTCCTCCATCAGGCCACACCCCTCCCAGATGTTGCCGGAGGCTCTGGCCCCGCCTCCTGAGGCAGGTGCCAATCAGGACAGGCCCACTTGCAGTCCCAACTAGGCGCGGATTCCGGTGATCTTCTGTCTCTTGACGGTGCCTGCAGAGGTGGGTGCGGCGCTACTGTCTGTTTCCATCACCTGAAGGCAGAAGAAATGCAGACTTTCCCGTAAACAACCAACCAGGGACATGGTTGACCTGCTAGTAAAGTGCATGCCAGATCTGACTGCACACAAGGTACCTTCGATTTTTCCGAAAGATGAGAGGTCTCAGCAGTGTACACCCACTGTTTCCCTGCACGGTTGTTCAACTCCACAGTTTCACCCGTTTCTGCTCTCTATCCCAAACCGTGGGAATCCAAGAGTCAAACGCTTTCTGGTATCCAGACTCCTTTTTAATTTTATGGAATCTCTCCTGGAGCACACATGCTGCAGTGTCTTGGAGGAAAGGAAATAGGCATGATATCTGATGCCTCAGAACACAAGAACTTTGAAACTTTGACAACCCTCTCATTATTATACAGGGTGGCACAGTCCAGGACCATAAGGAGATTAGATTGTGTTAGTTGGAGGCCAGATTGTTCCACCATTTGGATTCAGGGATTGGGGAATCCATTCATTTCTCAAATGTTATTAGAAACGGGCCTCTAATGTGATTAGGTCTGGGCAGTGGACACAGGCACTGACCCTCCCCAAGAACTCACAGCAAACGGAGAACAGAGATACCTGAATTATAGATGACCATGCTGCACGGCATGCTACAGGAGAAAGAAATACAATTAAGTGACTTCCCAAGGATCTCTTCAAATCAATGGTGTCACCAAAGCTGGGGAAAACAAACTCCCTGATCTAACATATTCTAACACATCTTTGTGGAAAGTGTCCAGTCACACTGTTGTGGAGACATGCTGAAAGTGAATGTAGCAAGAAGCCAAGATGAAAAGACGTTGGAGAAAAAAAAAGGTCAACAGAGGAAGTCCAAGACCAGTCATGAAGTAACAGTGAGGAAGATGGCACCTGAAATAAGGAATTAGCTCCAGGTCATGTCACGCTGGGCTGGACTGTAGAGGACCTTGCGCTGATAGAGGGTTTGGGGGCTGGAGGTTGGTTTTGCTCTTACCTATCAAATTACCTGAAGAAATCTGAATTAAAACCTCAGTTTTAAATCATCTCATCATTAATTCATGCCATGTTCTTCTCTTATTTTATTTATTTTTCCTTTTTTTTTACCTCCAAACCTTAATTATATTCCCTTAACGTCACAGCACTTACTCTGATATGTTTAATATATCTTTAGCTATGCATGCATATTTTCTTGCAAAAGGTATATTATTTTATGTGAAAGTGTCTTTACAGAAATGGTAAGGTTCTATATGTCCTTTTCTGTTTCCTGTGTTTTCCCCCTTACCAGTGGTTTCTTAAAATTTCTCAATGATGCAGTGGCTGGTTAGCTCTGTTGTTTACAGTGTAGTGTTAATAAAAGTTGTCAATGTTGCCACATAGTTGTCAGTTGTTTCTTTTTCTTTCTTTCTTCCTTTTTTTTTTGTAGAGATAGAGTCTCACTTTATTGTCCTCCGTAGAGTGCGGTGAGGTCACACTGCTCACAGCAACCTCCAACTCCTGGGCTTAGGCAATCCTCTTGCCTCAATCTCCTGAGTAGCTGGGACTACAGGTGCCCACCACAACGCCCGGCTATTTTTTTATTGTAGTTCGGCCGGGGCCACCCTCCGTATATGGAGCCAGTGCCCTACCCACTGAACCACAGGCACCGCCCTGTCAGTTGTTTCTTTCTGCTCTTTAGTATTCAACAGTGCAGATCTTCCACATTTTCCTAATCCCTTTCTCTAGTAATAAGCACCTAGGCTGCCTCCCACATCCCCTCCCCCAAGCAATCCCATGATGAAATCCTTATTGAGTAGTGGGAGAATTGACTTGGAATAAATAGATATTCCAGAGTTTTTCAAAGGTTATAGGGCATGCACAGCTTAATCTCTGTGAAGCCAGATGGTTGTCCTAAATGGTGGTACCACTTCCAGATGACTCTCCCTCTAACAGTGTCCAAGAGTTCCATCTTCCACATCCTCAACTGCAACAATAACTATCATTTCCCTTCTCATACTGATCATTCTTAAAGTTTAGAGTAGATTCAATCAATAGGCGCTATCCAAGGGTCTTCACATCATGAGAGCAAAGAGAAAGGGGATGCTTTAGAAGAATTATACAGAAATGAATAATCTGGCTCACCTCTTTTAGATGAAGCGTATATGTAGTCTTTGGGAATTCTGTGAGTTATTCAACATTACAGATACAAAATATTTTCTGCATATACTTTTTATTTTGCACAAATATCCCATTTGATCTTTGCTCCCATCCTTCATGTTTGTTTAGTTCATACTGACTTGGCCTGAAGCATTATTTGACTTGGCTGTGGCCAGTTTTCACCATGGCCTGGTAATGGTGGGACAGTGGGACGGTGGGACAGGAAGAGGAGGTGGAGCTGCAAGGCCAGAGTGTCCAGCTGAGCAGAAGGCTGGCCTCCCTAGATGAGCTGTGTCTCCCTGCCCATCTCCAGCTGTCATTGGGAGGGTTAGAATATTAAAATGACAATAGGTAATAACAACGAACATTTGTAGAGTAGAGTACAATGGACCCTTGCTACTCAAAGGGTGGTCCCGAGAATAGCAGTCCAGGTATATTCTGAGATGCTGCTTTAGAGAAGGATGCTGCTTGGGGCTCAGCCCAGAACTATGGAATCAAAATATGCTACGAGCAAGATCCCCAAAGGATCCTATCCTCATTAGAGTTTGAGAAGCACTGCTTCAGTCTCTGCCAAGTGTTTCACATAGATTGTCTTATTTAAAATCTTCTCAACACCCCTGATTTCCTTGAGTATACTTATGTAAATCTGTGTTACAGCTGAGGAAACTGAAGCTGAGCAAGTTAAAGCAACTAGCCTTAAGAGTACCCAGAAGAACTCCACGAAAACAATTTCTAAACTCTCATGGTCATATTTCCTTTATACCCCTCCTCCCTATGCCTCATTTTTTCTCATTCCAACCATTGGAGGTTGGAGCTCTCAGACTTGCGGTCCTCAGGGATGCAAATTGCCTGCTGAGACCAAGAAACACTCACTGCTCTTTAGCCTATTTCATTAACCTCTAACCAAATTTTAGCATTTTGGGGGGCTATCACTATAGAAGACAAACCACAGTAAGATTGCCAGGACCTATGACTCTATAACTAACAAAAATTGTATTACAACTTCTTTGTAATATACAATTACAAAATCTCATTTATGCTCATAACTTCAATATTATTCCTTATTAGACCAACACTAGATCTTGTTATTAAATATATTAATAGAGGAGCACTAAAGTGGCAAATTATCATTTTTTGACATTTCAGTAACTACATTATCAGTATAATGGTTTCCTTTATAGTCTTATGAATTTTTTTTTCTTTGAGACAGACTCTCATTCTGGATACAGTGCATAGCCACAGTCACAGCTCACTGAAGCCTCAAACTCCTGAGCTCAAGCAATATCACCTCCTGCCTCAGCCTCCTGAGTAGCTGGTACACACCACCGTGCCTGGCTAATTTTTCTTATTTTTTGTGGAGACCGGGTCTCACTGTGTTGCCCAGGTTGGTCTCAGACTGCTGGCCTCAAATAAATCTCCCACTTTGGCCTCCCAAAGTGCTGGGATTACAGGCTTGAGTTACTCTGCCTGGCTGAATTTCATTTTATGAACTTTAAAAGCATTATTTTGAGAAGTAGTTCACAGGTTTCCTTCTTTAAACAGTAAAAGGGCCATTTCAGATTCTGGAACCTTTATTACATCCTCCAGTCAGTTTCTGGTTATTGTTTTGGGATGGTTTTTGTCACTCTCATATTTGTTTTATAAGTAGTATCTGTGGTCAGTAGCAACATAGCACTTAAAACCAAAAGGGCCTACGTGTTTGTCCTCAGGAGAGATACAAACTCTCCTGCATTGCCTGCTGAGACCAAGAAACACTCACTGCTCTTCAGCCTATTTCATTAACCTCTAACCAAATTTTAGCATTCTGGGGGGCTATAACTATAGAAAACAAACCACAGTAAGATTTGTTTACTCAGGAAGATTTTCTCTTCCTGAGAAGACTGCATTCCACTGCACAGCCAGGTGTGGTGGGAGTGGGAGCTGAAGGGAGAGCACATGTGACCCTGCCTCCTCCTGAAAGATCTTTTCCACTGTTGGAAGATCTTCTCCACTTTCAGAAGATTTCTATTAAAAATGCCATGTTGGGTGTGGTGGCTCAGGCCTGTAATCCTAACACTCTGGAAGGCCAAGGTGGGTGGATTGCCTGAGCTCACAGGTTCAAAACTGTGAGCAGGAGCGAGACCCTGTCTCTAAAAACAACTGGGCATTGTGGTGGAAGCCTGTAGTCCCAGCTACTCAGGAGGCTGAGGCAAGAGAATCCCTTGAGCCCAAGAGTTTGAGATTGCTGTGAGCCATGATGCCATGGCACTCTACCCAGGGCACCAAAGTGAGACTCTCTCTCAAAAAGAAAAAAGGGGAATAAAATGCCGTGTGCATTCCATGTTTCACAGCTTTCCATGTTTCCTTGCCCTTATACAGATTTATGTTATAATCTTGATTATGATCCACAGAGAAACTGGGACATGCTTGGTCTTCAAAAAAGGAACACTCTCCTGGGCCGGGTGCAGTGGCTCATGCCTGTAATCCCAGCACTGTGGGAGGCCAAGGTGGGTAGATCATCTGAGCTCATGAGTTCAAGACTAGCCTAAGCCAGGGACCTTGTCTCTAAAAATAGTAGCTGGGCATTGTGGAGGGTCTATAGTCCCAGCTACTTGGGACGCTGAGGCAGGAGAATCCCTTGAGCCCAGGAGTTAGAGGTTGCTGTGAGCTGTGATGCCACAGCACTGTACCGAGGACAACAAAGTGAGATTCTGTCTCAAAAAAAGAAAAAAAAGGAACACTCTCCTTTCATACTCTTGACATCAGGCAAGATTACAGAGTTCTGAACTGGTAAAAGTCAGTAACTGGGACTGTCCAGAAAAAAAACAGAAAAGCTCATACTTTTAAGAAGCTATAAAATGCAAGGCACGGGGTGGTGCCTGTGGCTCAGTGAGTAGGGTGCTGGCCCCATATACCGAGGGTGGAGAGTTCAAACCCAGCCCCGGCCAAACTGTAACAAAAAATAGCCGAGTGTTGTGGCGGGCGCCTGTAGTCCCAGCTACTTGGGAGGCTGAGGCAAGAAAATCACCTAAGCCCAAGGTTGCTATGAACTGTGATGCCATAGCACTCTACCGAGGGTGACAAAGTGAGACTGTCTCTAAAAAAATAAACGCAAACTATAGTGGCTCATGTAATTCCAGCTCTTTGGGAGGCTAAGGTGAGAGGTGGACTTGAGCCCAGGAGTCCAAGGTTATAGTGAGCTTTGATCACACCACTGCACTCTATCTTGAGTGACAGAGCAAGACCCTCTTAAAAACAAAAACTAAAAACAAGCAGTAAAATCTTTACCTTTGTAATTATTGATGTGCAGAGAGATGTTTGCCATAGATTAAGTGAATACAGAGAGCAGGTTACAAAACAGCCTATTTTATAATATAGAGAGAAAAAGAAGTGAGAAGGCAGGAGAAAAAGACTGAAAATATGTACACCAAAATATTAACAGAGGCTAATTCTGGCTAGTGAGATTATAGGGGATTTTCATCTTTTTATTTCTTTTTGTTTATTTAATTTATTTATTTATTCATTTTGAGACAGAGTCTCAAGCTGTCGCCCTGGGTAGAGTGCCATTGTGTCACAGCTCACAGCAACCTCAAACTCTTGGGCTCAAGCTATTCTCTTGCCTCAGTCTCCCAAGTAGTTGGGACCACAGGTGCTGCCACATGCCCGGCTATTTTTTTTTTTTTTGAGACAGAGCCTCAAGCTGTTGCCCTGGGTAGAGTGCCATGGCATCACAGCTCACAGCAACCTCCAACTCCTGAGCTCAAGGGATTCTCCTGACTCAGCCGCCCAAGTGGCTGGGACTACAGGCACCTGCCACAACGCCCGACTATTTTTTGGTTGCAGCCGTCATTGTTGTTTGGCGGGTCTGGGCTGGATTTGAACCCACCAGCTCAGGTGTATGTGGCTGGCGCCTTAGCCGGTTGAGCCACAGGCATCGAGCCATGCCTGGCTATTTTTTTGTTGCAGTTGTCATTGTTGTTGTTTAGCTGGCCAGGGCAGGGTTCAAACCTGCCAGCCTTGGTGCATGTGGCTGGAGCCATAACCACTGTGCTACAGGTGCAGAGCCTGTATATTTTATTTATTTATGTATTAATTAGACCAAGTCTCACTAGAGTGCAATGGCATCATAGCTCACAGCAACCTCAAACACTTGGGCTCAAGTGATCCTCTTGCCTCAGCTACCCAAGCAGCTGGGGCTACAGGTGTCTGCATCACTGGCTAGTTTTTTCTATTTTGGGTAGAGTCAGGGAAGTTGCTCTTGCTCAGGCTATCCACCTGCCTTGGCCTCCCAGAGTGCTAGGATTGTAGGCATGAGCCACCACACTTATTTATTTATTTATTTATGAGACAGTCTCCTTCTGTTGCCCCTGACTAGAAATCTGTGGTGTTAGTCTAGCTCACAGGTACCTCAGACTTCTGGGTTCAAGTGATCCTCCTGCCTGAGCGCCCTTGAGTAGTTGGGACAACAGATACCCACCATGACAGCCTGCTAATTTGTCTATTTTTAGTAGCGGGAGAGTCTCACTTTCGTTCAAGTTGGTCTCAAACTCCTGAGCTCAAGTGATCCTCTTGCTTCCACCTCCCAGAGTGGTAGAATTACAGGCATGAGCCACTAAGCTTGGCATTGTATTTTTTATGATCAGCATATTTTACTTTTGTTAAAAAGAAAAGTAGTACAGCTCTTTTTATTTTGCAAAAATAAAAATGTTAACTATATGTACTGTTCTTTGGAACCTTGCAGAACCACTTAGCCACTTAACTGGATTCTCACCTCTTGGGGAAATACAAAGAGCAAATGGAGAGTAAAGGAATTTAATTATTTGTACCCCCCAAAATCCCTAAGGTAAAGCGTTACACCATGAAATTTACATAGTGGGTCAAATTAGGGCCTCCCTATTCTTAGTTAAGGAGCAACAATTGGTGTGAGGTAGGCAGTCAGTCAAGGTAAACTCCCTTTCTTCCTTTACACAGTGATTTCCATCTCAGCGAGCTACTGGGAGTACTTGTCGGAGGGTAGGATATTTTTCTTTCAGATATCCATATTTCTCCTTTCTTTCTTTTCTTTTTCTTTTTTTTGGAGACAGAGTCTCACTATGTTGCTCGCCCTCAGTAGAGTGCTGTGCGGTCACAGCTCACAGCAACCTCAGACTCTTGGGCTTAAGCTATTCTCTTGCCTTAGCCTCCCAAGTAGCTGGGACTACAGGTGCCCGCCACAATGCCCAGCTATTTTTTGCTTGCAGTAGTCACTGCTGTTTAGCAGGCCCAGGCTGAGCTCAAACCCACCAGCCTCCATGTATGTGGCTGGCACCCTACTTACTGAGCTGTGGGCGCCAAGCCCATATTTCTCCTTTCTTTAGGTTTTTAAACAATGTATTTCTTATTCTCTCCAATTTTTCTTGCTTTTATATGTTATCAATTTTTCTAGTCCTCCTTCCTAGGGCTTTCTCCCAGGGGTTTAAGATTCTTTAAAAAAGAAAAAAAGGACACCTACAAAATGACAATTTTGAAAATTGTGGTGGTTATTCCAAAGAAGAAAAAAGCACACACCCAGTGTTTGAGTAATCTCTTGTAGTGTACCAAACCACCCTAAAAACCAGGGACGCACCTGAGGCAGAAGCAGGGGTAGAGGCCAGGTGGAGGGCAGGCAGGAACTGCAGCCTGGGCTGCTCTCCTATTTATTGTTCATGACTCCATGGGTCAGGGCTTGGTGGGATGGCTCATCTTGCTCCTTCTGGTGTCTTCTGGGTGTGTATGATGGGCTGGAGAGGGTCCTAGGTGGCCCTGCTGTGTCTGGTGTAGTGGTACTGGCTGTCGGTTGGTGTGCCTCAGTCTGTTCTAAATGGCCATTTTCCTTCTAAAATATTCTCTCATTATTTAGTATCTTAGCCTGAGTGCCTCTGCCTAGTGGCTGGCTGGTTTCCAAGAGGATGAAAATATTAACTTCAAAATCTTAAGATTTAGAGACAGAAATCCCATAGCACCACCTTGGATTCTACTGGTAAAAGGAAGTCACAGAGAGGGCCAGCCCAGAATCAAGGGGTGGGGAAACAGACTTTATCTTCAGAAACAACTTACCCACCATACAGAACTCAAAAGTTATTTATTTATTTATTTATTTTGGCTGGGGCTGGGTTTGAACCCTCCACCTCCCGCATGTGGGGCGGGCACTTCACTCCTTTGAGCCACAGGCACCACCCTATTTGTTTATTTTTTTGAGACAGAGTCTCACTTGGTCACCCTTGGTAGAATGCCATGGCATCACAGCTCACAGCAATATCAAACTCTTGGGCTCAAGCAATTCTCTTACCTCAGCCTCCTTGAGTAGCTTGGACTACAGATTCCCGCCACAACACCTGGCTATTTTTTTTTTAGAGACGGGGTCTTGCTCTTGCTCAGGCTGGTCTCCAACTCCTGAGCTCAGGCAATCCACCTGCCTGTGCCTCCCAGAGTGGGATTACAGGTGTGAGCCACCATGCCCACCAGGCTGCAATTTGTTTTGTTTTGTGTTTAAAGAGATAGGGATCTTACTCTGTCACCCTGGCAAGGGTGCAGTGGTGCAATCATAGCTTAACCTTGAATGTCTAGGCTCACACAATCCTTCTGCCTTGTCTTCCCAGGGTGCTGGGATTACAGGCATGAGGCACTATGGTCAAAATTTAAAACTTTTTTTAATGGTTTAAAAACCATTAGTAGGGCGGTGCCTGTGGCTCAGTGAGTAGGGCGCCAGTCCCCTGTGCCCAGAGCGGCAGGTTCAAACCCAGCCCCAGCCAAACTGCAACAAAAAAATAGCCAGACGTTGTGACAGGTGCCTATAGTTCCAGCTACTTGGGAGGCTGAGGCAAGAGAATCGACTAAGCCCAGGAGTTGGAGGTTGCTGTGAGCTGTGATGCCACAGCACTCTACCAAGTGTGACAAAGTGAGACTCTATCTCTAAAACAAATATTTTAAAAAAACCATTAGTAATAGTGTAATGAAATAGTTCATAATTAATAATCACCAGTCTGGACCAGGCATGGTGGCTCACACCTGTAATCCCAGCACTCTGGGAGGCCCAGGCAGGTAGATTGGCCTGAGGTCATGGGTTCAAGCCCAGCCTGAGCAAGAGTGAGATCCCGTCTCTAAAAAATATTGGGTGTTGTGTTGGGCGCCTGTAGTCCCAGCTACTCAGGAAGCTCAGGTAAGAGAATTGTTTGAGCCTGAGAGTCTGAGGTTGCTGTGAGCTATGACACCATAACACTTTACCAGGGAGTGAAAAAGTGAGACTGTGTCTCAAAAAAAAGAAAAGGAAAGGAAAAGTCACCAAAGAAGATAATCTTACTCCTACTCTAACAGTTTTCACTTTCTGAACCAGACTTCCTGTGCCTCTCTCTCATCTTCACTTTATTCACAGGACAGAAAATCCTGCCTGTGGCATATAGGACAAGTCCCTGTTACCCTTTGTCATTATTTCATCATGTTCCCGTTTCCTTTAGTCTCTTCCCTTCTACGCCTGTGGTGCCTCAGAAGCCCACCCACAGCCATTTCCTTTTCTGGAGTTCTTTACTAACTGTCCTCAGGTTACAGATGAGATGGGTCCTATAGGTTTGTCCTTAAGTTGAAAAGTTGAATTTGTGGGTGATTTAGAACAGGTATATTTACCTATTACTTATAATAGCCTTGGTTCTTAGGTACAAATTGTACATAAGTCAGATGTTTGTAATTTGGGAATGACCTGCACCTTTCCCAGGGGACTTCATCCACTTCCCTGACTTCAACTGCAGCCAACACCCTGATGACTCCCAAGTTTTAGTCTCCAGGCTAAATCTTTCTCTCTTGAGCTCTAGGACTGAAATGTAGCATTTTCATTCCCTCTACCATAGCCTCTCTGTGACACATCCTCAGGCAATGGTGTCCTATATTTGTCCTCTTTCATCCAATGAATCAAGCCAGAAACCTGGCAGTCCTCCCTGATGCCTCCCTCTATCTCGCGCTCACATGCAATCAATGACCGAATTCTGTTTGCTCTTGGAATCTGTAGTCCATCCTCTCCAGGCCTGCCACCACTTCTTTGTTTAGGCCACCATCATCTTTGCTGTCCCCATTACTGCAAAAGCTTTCTCACTGGTGACTCCCTCCCCGCTAGTCCACTCTCCATGCTGGGCCAGAATGAGCTTCCTATACCACCGTCCCTTGGTAAAAACCTGCCAGTAGGCCCCACTTTTGAGGACAAAAGTTCCACTTGTACATTCCTCAGCATGGTCCACAAAGGCCCTTTATGTGCTGGGATGCTTTCCTTAACAGCCTAAGCTCCTCATCCTGCCTCTCAAATCTGTGATCCAGACAGTTTAGAGCATCCTGAATTCCCAGTACTATCTCTGCTCCCTATCCCCAGTTGAGAGATCAACTGGAGAAACACTGGGTACTATAGTAATGGCTGCCTCACTTATTTACTTTTCCCGCTATCCTGGGATAGGGCCTTCCTATCCTCTCATGAGAGTTGAGCTTAAAAGTCTCCTCCTCAGAACTGACTGAGACGGTAGACTGAGACAGTAGACTGAGATACTGGACTGATAAGATGATTATGCCATGGCTACCATCTTGAGGTATCAGCCACCATGTGGCCGATAAAGGAAGGTTGGGGAGAGGTAAGGACCTGGTGTGGCAAGTCTAGTTAAACGTATTGTGTCAGCTGTGGAACCAGAGTTCCCTCTTGGAACCCCTAAGTTTGGCAGGGTTTGAGCAGGAGCCTCTGAGCTCAGAAATGATTTAGCCCCTCTCAGTGTGCACCCCTGGAACTGTGATCTTTTTTTTTTTTTTTTTTTTTTTTGCAGTTTTTGTCCAGGGCTGGGTTTGAACCCACCATCTCTGGCATATGGGGCCTGCGCCTTACTCCTTTGAGCCACCCCGGAACTGTGCTCTTTTTAATGGTTGTACCTTAGTGTTCAGTAATGCCTGGCATATGTTGGGCAATGAATAAATGGTGATGAAATTTACTAAGGAGCAGAAAGAAGATGGCTACTGAGTATGAAGTGTTTGAACATTATAAACAAACAAGGGGTATTTTATGTGTCAGTCCTCTTCTTTCGTTATTCTGATCTAAGGAGAAACCAGCACCATCAGCAAGAAGGATCAGCATCTATCTCGGGTACTGCTATGAGTACTGTCCATTGACTCTTTTTTTTGCAGTTTTTGACTAGGGCTGGGTTTGAACCTGCCACCTCCCGTATATAGGGCTGGTGCCCTACTTCTTTGAGCCACAGGTTCTGCCCCTAATGACTTTCTTTTACTCATGCCCAAGATGACAATTTCCCACTTCTGGCCCCACAATGACACAAGCTAAGGGTCTTCAGAGACAATCTAAGGTTTTACTTCCTCTCTTAAGAAAAGGAATCTTGCCGGGCACACACCTGTAATCCTAGCACTCTGGGAGGCTGAGACGGGTGGATTGTTTGAGTTCAGAAGTTCGAGATCAACCTAAGCAAGAGTGGGACCTCATTCTAACAATAGCCAGGTGTTGGGGCGGGCACCTGTAGTCCCAGCTACTCAGGGAGCTTAGGCAAGAGGATCACTTGAGCCCAAAGAATTTGAGGTTGCTGTGAGCTATGATGTCACAGCACTCTACCAAGGGTGAACAAGTGAGACTTTATCTCAAAAAAAAAAAAAAATGGATCTTGACTGCCTCATATAGAACAAATACTGGACTGAAAAAATGATTATGCCAGGTGGTGCCTATGGCTCAGTGAGTAGGGCGCTGGCCCCATATACCGAGGGTGGCAGGTTCAAACCTGGCCCCAGCCAAACTGCAACAAAACAAGAACAGCCAGGCATTGTGTCCTAGCTACTCGGGAGGCTGAGGCAAGAGAATCACCTAAGCCCAAGAGCTAGAGGTTGCTGTGAGCCGTGATGCCATAGCACCCTCCCTAGGGTGACAAAGTGAGACTCTGTCTCTAAAAAAAAAAAAAAAAAAAATGATTATGCCATGGCCACCATCTTGAAGGAGCTCAGATCTTGGTGGAGCTTAGGCAAGATTCAATATTGTAAACGTGTCTTATAACAGAAGTGATAAGTTCTCCACTCCCAGCATGAAGGTATGGAGAAAGGGCCAGAAATCGAGGAGAACAACAAATTCATACTGATTTGTTAAGGAAGCCTTCAACAAGGTGGCAGTAGAGCAAAGACCCTGAAGGCCAGGAAGGCCAAGGGGCCCTTTAAAGATAAAAATGTAAATTTTGCCCCATGCCCCAGCCAGCTAGCATCTGGCTGCACCTCTCGGCCCAAGCTTCAGTAGATCTCACCAAAATGCCATCGCAGATGGAGAATGCCGGGGAAACCATGATGTTCATGTTTCACAAATTTGCCAGGGATAAAGACTCCTTAACAAAGGAGGACCTCAGCGTGCTCATGGAAAAGGAGTTCCCAGGAGTTTTGGAAAATTAAAAAGACCCTCTGGCCTCCTTAAAATAATGAAGGACCGGCTCGACACCTGTGGCTCAATCGGCTAAGGCGCCAGCCACATACACCTAAGGTGGCGGGTTCGAATCCCTAGCCCGGGCCCGCCAAACAACAATGATGGCTGCAACCAAAAAATGGCCAGGTGTTGCGGCGGGCACCTGTGGCCCCAGCTACTTGGGAGGCGGAGGCAGGAGACTCGCTTGAGGCCAGGAGTTGGAGGTTGCTATGAGCTGTGATGCCATGGCACTCTACCCAGGGGGATAGCTTGAGACTCCGTCTCAAAAAATAAAATAAAATAAAATAATGAAGGACCTGGACCAGTGCCGAGATGGCAAAGTGGGCTTCCAGAGCTTCTTTTCCCTAATTGCAGGCCTCACCATCGCGTGCAACGACTGTTTTGTAGTACACATGAAGCAGAAGGGCAAGAAGTAGGCAGAACCGAGCAATTACTCTGCCCGGAAAAGTGTTCTCTCAAAGGATTGCTTCAGATATCTGCCCCACAGCTTCTCCCTGGGTAAGGATTTCATGAGCAGATCAGGATCCTTAGAATATATACAAATAAAATCCAACTCCCATTTGTCAAGCAGCCAATATCATATTGAATGGTGTAAAACTGAAAACATTTCCACTCAGATCAGGAATGAGGCAAGGATGCCCACTGTCTCCACTGCTATTGAACATAATAATGGAAGTCTTAGCTATCGCAATCAGGCAAGAGAAGGCGATCAAGGGTATCCAAATAGGGTCAGAGGAGATCAAACTCTCACTCTTCACTGATGACATGATCCTATACCTGGAAAATCCCAGGGACTCAACTTCAAAACTCTTAGAAGTGATCAGCAGCGTCTCAGGATACAAAATCAATACTTACAAGCCAGCAGCTTTTATATATGCCAACAATAGTCAAGCTGAAGAAACAATCAAGGACTCTATTCCTTTTAAAATAGTGCCAAAGAAGATGAACTATCTGGGAATTTACCTAACAAAGGACATGAAACATCTCTATAGGAGAACTATGAAACTCTGAGAAAAGAAATAGCTGAAGATGTTAACAAATGGAAAAACATACCATGTTTGTGGCTGGGAAGAATCAACAATGTTTTTTGTTTGTTTGTTTGTTTGTTTTTTGCAGTTTTTGGCCAGGGCTGGGTTTGAACCCACCACGTCTGGCATACGAGGCCAGCACCGTACTCCCTTGAGCCACAGGTGCTGCCCTTAGAATCAACATTGTTAAAATGTCCATACTACCCAAAGCAATCTACAGATTTAATGCAATCCCTATTAAAGCACCATTGTCATACTTCAAAGAACTTGAACAAATAGTACTTCGTTTTATATGGAATCAGAAAAAAACTCGAATGGCAAATACATCACTCAGAAATAAAAACAAATCAGGAGGTATCACATTACCAAACTTCAGGCTATACTATAAATCTATAGTGATCAAAACAGCATGGTACTGGCACAAAAACAGAGCGGTAGATTTATGGAACAGAATAGAGAACCAAGAGATGAACCCAGCTGCTTATCGTCATTTGATCTTTGACAAGCCTAAAAATATTCAATGGAGGAAAGACTCTCTATTTAACAA
>CAUYQV010140196.1:0-10942 GCA_963574575.1 Galagoides demidoff
CCCACAGGAAGTGACACGTGGGACCCAAGGGAAGTGATGCGTAGGACTCAAGGAAGGAACATACAGAACCCCTGGGAAGTGACATGTGACATCTAAGGGAAGTAACATGTGGGGCTCAAGGGAAGTGACAGATGTAATTCAAGAGAAGTGACATGTGATACGTAAGATAAGTGACATATGGGACTCAAAAGAACACAAATGTGAGACCGAGGGAAGGACACGTAGGACTCAAGAAAAATGACATGTGGTGCCCAGGTAGCAGACACGTGAAACCCAGTGAAAAAGACACATGATACCAAGGGGGCATGATATATGGGACTAAAGGGGAGTGGTGTGTCATACCGAAGGGAAGTGATATGTGGGACCCAAGGGGAAAGATTTACAATATTCATGGTAAGTAACATGGGACACTCCAAGGGGAGTGACACAGGGGACCCAAAGGAAACAGCATGTGGGATCCAAGGGATGTGGCAGATGGACCCAAGGAAAGTGACAAATGGGACCTAAGGAAAGGAACATACTGGACCAAAGACTTAACTCTGCCTCCGGCCTGCTGGTCCTCACTGTCTCAGGGCCTGCTTTCCTGCATGAGGCCACACAGACTGTCACGCCATGGGAGGTCAGTGTGGCCTCTCTGCCCACTTGGGCCCCTCAGCTCACCGTAGCAAGGGGACCATGTGCTTCAATCTGCTCAGGTCTCCTCAGAGAGACAGGAAACTCTGCAGAAGTCAAGGTCAGTCACCCGACATCCTGCTTTTGTTGAAGCCGTTACTATAAATGTCAGGTTATATAATTTGTCTACTTGGATTTTCAGGCCTCTGTAGCCTCTGCTATTCTGAAGTAGATTCTGGAAGTGGTGAAAAGAAAAGTTAAATATACCTCAGGACCAACCCAATCCATTCTCTACTGTCTGAGAAAGGAAATCATCTCTCCTAAAACCTTTCAACTCTATGCCGTGTGCTAAAGTAGGACCCACCATCAACACTAAATGCTGTTTGTGGTGGAATTTTCTGGGCCCTGGGTTTAAAACATTACTGAGTATAGGTGTATGACAGTAAACTGCCTAGCACTCCCCAGCTAACAACTGTCACTTGTTATCAAATCCAGAATTTGATATACACATAGACCAAAGAATTAAGCCTGGTACATAGGTAAGACACAATGTAAGTTTTACAAACAAATAATAAGGTTTACTAAGAACACCAGTGACAAAGACTGTTTGTGGCAACACCCCAGTGCCTAAGACCATGCCTAACACAAAACTGGTGCTCAATAAATATTTCCTCAATGAATGAACTCGTACTCCTTTTGAAAAGGAATTTGATTACGATTCGGCGGTGCCTACACAAACAAAAGCCCAGTGCCAACATTTAAAGGGTATGTTTTTTGCTCCTATCACCACAATACATTTTGATGAAATTTTCTAAAACAGACTAATTCAATATAATTTAACAAACGCTAATTATGCACCCACAATGTGCCAAATACCACTAACAGCACAGGTACCACAGAGAAAGGGAGTGCAGTGCTCACAGCCAGCCACGATAATCACTGCCCATATAGACTAGGTTCCTCGTGTCTGCCACCACCTGAAACGCAGCATGTCAAGCGCAGGTCCCCTTTCTGGTTTCCCTTCCACAGCACATCTGTGTGTACTGTTTTCCCCCATTCCTGAAACCATGTGGCTCTGTGTCCCCACATCTCCTGTGGGTCTGCATAGCTTATTTTTCGTAATGGTTCCTTATACTCTATGCACTTCCCTAATGGAAGTTTCCATGCTTCACCTACAACACTCATTCTGGGACAGCCTCTGACACCTCCTTCCTAGAGCCTTCTCCCAGATGCCATTCATTTCCCCTGGGAATGCTCCTATGTGGACAGCAGTACTCTATAAATACTGTGAAGGCAGGGGTAGATAGATCAGCCAGGCCAACTCTTGCCACAAACGCTAACGGTGAGTGCTTAAGGAAGGGTCATTAGTTGGATTTCCCCAGCCATGTGTTGATAATGGTTAATGTGGTTACCTGTCTGTGGGTGATCTGGGTCCCTGGGTCTGAAGGCTGCATAGGGAGGATCCCATCTCTGCTCCTTTTGTTTATGACTCCCCAAGTGTGGAGTCTGGGGTGGGGCATAGGTGACCAGCTGCTCTGGTTTCTTTCTGAAGCCAATGGATGGATGGATCCAATACTTGACATGCACAGCAACCGCACCATTTTTATAATGCCTGAAGTAACATGGACATGAGATTAAACATGCATTACCTGCTGACGTTTCTCAAATTCCAGCTTGATCCTGGACTTAATGCAGTTACACGTGTCCTGATACGTTTGCTGCAGAGCAAGTTCCATGAGGTGCTTATGGTAGGCCCCTGCCAGGTTCCCACAGATGAAAATGATCACGTTGGCCAAGATCTAAAGAGACAGAGAGAGCTGCTCAATGGGGTGAGTGTTTATGACTCTCAGATACAATAAAAACAAAATGCACATTAGCAGCAGGTTTCAAAGAGATAACTGCAGGGAAGTAATTTTACTTCTGGTTCCAAACTAATGGTTTTATTTGCTTAACATAAAACATCAATCTCCATTAGGGACTGTATCCTTTCCTCGCATTCGTGCCCTTCGGTAGATGACTTTCTTGACTTTGGGCTCAGCCATGTGAATGGCTTTGCTTTGGCTATGCAATGAACCATGTGCCTGCCAGATTCCACCCAGAGTTAGACGACCTTCAGTGTTTTAGGTAACTTTCTTGTGCCTTGTGAGGCAAAAAGTAATGCCCTGGTCAGCCCATAATGAAACATACATGGAGCAGAGATGCCCCAGCCAACCTCCAGTGTATTACTGTGTGCCCCTGAGATTTCATGGTTGTTACACAGCATCACCTTACCAGGTGACTGATACACTCTGCTCTCACACCAAAACTGTATACACTGAGCCTGGATGAGTGATATTCCCCAGTATATTTTGTTTATATAGAAATACAGTAATATTTCAAAATATATAACTCATTACTCCTTTTACGATAAAAGCAATTTATGCTCAGAATTTGGAAAGAAAACAGAAAATACTGCAGAACTTCCATAATTGGCCCCTCCCTACTACCCCTTCTACATTGACCATATCCTTTGAGGTGACCTAATTTTCATAGACTGGACATGCACAACATTTAAAAATCTGGAGTAGGCCTACTTCCGTATGTTGACTACCTCTGTATGTTGGCCAGTCCCTTGGATGGTCAACTTACAGATGGTATATACATAAAAACTAAAAATAATCTATAATTGTCCTGCCCAGGAAGAACACTCTTGCTATCCAGATGGCCTCATTGACCCCCTCCGTATCTCTCGGTACTCTCAAAATTGCTACATACTTTGTTTTGTCAAGACCTCTATCTTCTTCTAACAGGTACGAATTACTTCTGACTATAGTTTTGTGCTTTTCTTTAAGATTTAATCAATTTTTTTCAGATAAGTTTTATAGAAACAGGATTTTGAAAGCTTAGCTAATACTCAGTTATATGACTACATCATCGTTTAGTCACATCCATATTGTCTAGTACTAACATTCTATGCATTTTCATTATGCTGTAGTGGTCAACCTCATACATAAAGCTGTGCTTCATATTTGATCATTCTCTTAGGCTCAATTGCTAAAAATATACTGAGTAAAAAACTACAAATATTTTTAAGTCCTTGATACATACCTCAAAATTGCTCTCAGGAAATGTTTCACTTATATTCTTACCAACAGGGCACGACAATGGTTTTTTCAGTGTGTGTTCTTATCAGTTAGTGTATTACTCACACAGGGCAAGCTCTAATGAGTTCAGGTCTAGACCTACCGGTGTGCCACTGGATGGGCAGGCATACCTGGTTAGAATATCCCTTCCCACTCCATGTGATCTTAATTCTTACTTTCTTACCAAGACAAGTCTCAGGCAGGGGCATCAGTTCCAAACATCCTATGCTCCACCCTAAGGATCATTCCCTGACACAGATGGGTCTACCACACCAAGTTACCCAACATGGTGAGCAGGAGGGGCTCTGATGGAAACCTCTCAGGAATATTTTATTCCTGAACCTTCAAGGTTCCCCATGACTGTCCTGCCCTGTGCAGTGGGGTCACTTCTCCTATGGACAGCCGGAGGAACTGATCTGACTGGAGGATCTGGAAGAAGAATATGGACTTTCTGCAGAGTCCTCCTTGGATTGTGTGTGAAAACCCCACACTGTACCCCAGAAGTGCATTAATGTACATAGTTATTATTCAATAAAAATAAATAAATAAAAAGGAGTGGTTGCCATCATGTCTTGAGTTCTCAGTCAAGCAGTGGATCTGCTAGGTCCACTGGCCCAGGGTTGGGAAAGGCCTTTATTTGGGGATGGGGGGCCTAGAGGTAAGATGGTTTAAGTCCAGGGAATATTATCAAGATCACTTGCCCATAACCACTTTCTCCAAACGGTTGTACATTAATAAAGGTGAAATTCTGTTCTCCATCTGCTGATGCCTTTGTCTATTTCTCAACAGGTTCTAAACACAGGAGAAAACAGTCATATTATTATCCTCCTAAAGTCATGAAAAATAAACTTTTGTGATAGAGGGACAAAACATAAGAGAGTTAGAAATGTGAACAATTATGGTTGTTACAAAAGGCATTAGCTCACCATTTTTTCATGACTGAATAGTACTCCATGGTATACACATACAGTAAACTCCCAGTTATCTGGATCTTAAGCAGATCTGTGAGGACCTTCTCTCTCTGGATAAATGCAGAGGCCACATAGAAGTAAGGTCAAAAACTGTGCAGACTACAAGGGCCTTCGACACTACTCCCTGTGACCCACTCACGTCACAGATATTTGGGGCCAAAGAGTTCTGTAGCTCACCCATGTTCTCATAGCTAACCTTCAAAAAGTCCCTTATGCATCCGTATTCTTATCTCACTTCCATTAGTATCAATGATTAAATATTTAGTGGGTACCCCTCTGTGTGTGTGATTTGTGTGTGATATATGCATGTGTTATGTGCATGAGTGGTTTGTGAGTGATATATCCATGTAGGGTACATACATGTATGTAACCATGTGTGATATATGCATGTGGCTTGTATACATGCATGTGTACCTATATGATTTGTGTATGATCTATATGCCTGAGTGATGCATGCTGCATATGCATGTAACACATGTGCTCTGTGTCAAAGGCATGCATGCTCATAGTCTGTGTGTATAAGTATGTGCAGCAGCCTGGAGCCTGGGAGTCTTCAGTGTTACTTGCATGCATTTTCTAGCTGCATGGGGCTCTCTTCCTTCCCACTCCTGTGCTCTGAAATGTCACACCTGTGAGTGCCAGTCCTGAAGCACATGGGTCATCCAGGTGTCTTTCCTGGCTTCCTCTCTGAGGGGACCCTCCTCCAGCTGGACCTGAGTTGCTTCCAGTGCCTTGTCCAGTGGCACGTTGTAAGTTAAGTCCTGTCACACTTTGCTTCTCTAAAATGAGAACTTCTGCTTTGCTAAAAATTCTTCAGACTTTGTCACTGCTGCATTTGTTTTGAAGAACAATTCACCAAAGTATGTGGAAATGCAAAGAGTTAAAGCAAACTATGCTGCTCAGAATTAGGAAAAACTAACTCCTTCTTTATTAGGTGTAGCTAAAATAATGATGAAAATAACTTAGTAATTTTTCATGACAGCTTTTTATTTTCTTCCTCAAAAATGCCTTCAAAGCACAACTGCCAACATCTTAGGAAGATGTTGCTACTGTGAAAGGTATTGAGTCCTTGATTCTCAGCTTGACCATTGGTATATAGAAATGCTACCAATTTCTGAACACTGATTTTGTAACCTGAGACTGCCAAACTTATTTATCAATTCTAGGAGTCTCATGGTAGAATCTTTGGGATTTTCTAGATCATATTGTCAGCAAAGAGTGATAGTTTGGATTCTTCTTTCCCTATTTGAATACCCTTGATTTCCATCTCTTGCCTAATGGCCCTGGCTATGATATCTGCACCATCTTGAACAGAAGTGGTGATAGTGAGCAACCTTGTCTGGTTCTAGTTCTAAGCAGGAATGCTTTCAATTTTTATCTACTCAGTATCATGTTGGGTGTATGTTTGTCATATATTGCTTTTATAATATTGAGATTTGTTCCCTATATGCCTTTTTTTTGAGAGTTCTTATCATAAAAGAATGCTGAATTTTGCCAAATGTTTTTACTACATCTATTGAGAGGATTACCTGGTTTTTGTATTTGGGTTCTATTTTATGGTGAATTATAGATTTACATGTATTGAACCATCCTTGCATCCTTGGGATAAAGGCCACTTGATTGTGATGGATTACTTTTTTGATGTGCAGCTAAACTCAGTTATCTAGGATTGTATTGAGAAATTTGCATCTATAATCTAGGATTGTATTGAGAATTTTTCATCTATAATCATAAAGGATATTGGTCTGTTCTTTGTTGTTGTTGTATTCTCTCCTGGATTTGGTAGCAAGGTGATATTGGCTTTGTAGAATGAGCTGGGGAGGATTCCTCTCTTTGTTACAGAACAATTTCTGTACTATAAGTAATAGTTCTTGTTTGTAGATCTGATAAAATTTGACTGTAAAACTATCTGGTCCATGAATTTTGTTGTTGTGAGGTTTTTTATTACTGTTTCAATTTTGTTACTTGATATTCATCTGTTCAGGACTTCTATTTATTCCTGATGGAGCCTAGAGAGGTCATGTCCTTCCAAGAATTTGTCCATTTCCTCAATTTTTTTTCAAGTTTATGTGCATAGATTTTTATAGTACTCAGAGATTATATTTTGTTTTTCCATGGTATTAGTTGTAATAGCTCTTTTTTAATTTCTAAGTGAGTTTATTCACATACTTTCTTTCCTGTTTCTGGTTAATGTAATGAGAGACCTGTCAATTTTGTTCATCTTTCCAAAGAACCAACTTTTTGTTTCATTAATCTTCTGTATAATTCTTTTGTTATTAATTTCACTTAGTTCTGTTCTGATATTAGTTATTTCTTTTCTTCTGCTGAGTTTAGGATTGGTTTGCTCTTCCTTATCTAATTCCTTGAGATGATTCATTAGATTGTTGATTAATGATCTTTTTGTTTTTTGGATGTAAGTATTTATGACAATAAATTTTCCTCTATGACTACTTTTGCTGAGTCCCTCAGGCTTTGATAACTAGTGTCCCCTTTGTCATTTAGTTCAAAGACTCTTTTGATTTCTATCTTAATTCCCTCCTTGGCACAACTATCATTCAACAGTAGGTTGTTTAGTTTCCACAATTTTGTGTTGAGGAGAGCATTTTTTGGGAATTGATTTCTAGTTTTAATCCACTGTGGTCTCAGAAGATATATGATACAATTTTCATTTATTTTTCAATTTTTGGAGACACATTTTGTGACCTAGAATGTGATCAGTCTTAGAGAATGTCCCATGAGCTGATGAGAAGAAGGTATTCAGTGACTTGAGGGTAGAATATTCTGCAAATATCAGGCCCAATTGTTCTAGAGTTCTGGTTAAGCCCATAATTTCTTTGGTTATTTTCTGCTTAGAGGATCTTCAAGTCCCTAGCTATTATGCTGCTGCTGTTTATTATTTATGTAGATCAAGTAAGGTTTGCTTTATGAATCTGAGTACACCTGTGTTAGATGCATAAATTTTAGGATTATTATGTCTTCTTGTTGATTTGTGCCCTTCACCATTATATAATGACCATCCTTATCTTTACTTTTGCTAAGTCTGTGTTATTTGATATAAGAATAGCTATATCACCTTTCTTTTGGTTTCCATTTGCATGGAAGACTCATATCTTCTAAAGTAAATGGCCATAGGCTTTTATTACCATATGTTGGAAGCAGCCAACACAGAGAACCCTCACTGTGGACTGAAGTCAGGGTACTCCTGTATGCTGCTGGGGCCCAAGCACATCATCAATGTGCCTGCCTAGATAAACATTTCTTGTTCATTAAGAAGTTCCCCCAACATTCTATAATAGAAGCTTGTGTGTCCAAAGCAAGAGGTCTCTCTCTGAACAACAGTGTGACTTTGCTGTCCCCATAGCCTGTTTTCTGGCCAATAGTCTCTTGTCAGCCACATTATACTGGCACATTTGCATTATCACAGAACTTAAGGAAAGACTTTCCCCAAGTCATTTATTCCAGATACCGCACTGCTTCAAACAAATATAATCTGAACCCTTGCTGATTATAGATAATGGGGAAAAATGCATTTACTGATTTTTATTTGCATATCCAAAGGAAAACATTTAAGAATGAAACAACTAAAAGCATTAATGACAAATCAAATAGGAATTTCTTTTCTGATGGAAAACTTATCAAGTGATAAGCCTTTTCCCAATACCTGGTTTCATTCTGCAATACTGTATTCTGTTAATAGAATTGACCATGACATTTGAATAATGACACACATTTACAGATACGATTGATGTCATAAAGCATTTTTCTTTCAAAATGGTGCACTTACATAATGACTTTGTATGAATTCTAGGGCAGCATGGAAATGATTAGGTTAAGATTTTCTTTTCTATAATAGTATCAAAACATATTTTCTAGAAGACTGCTAAAGCAGAACATATGACAAAAACTCCTATTTTCAAGATGTTGAGTTTGTTTTATAACACCATACTGTCTTGATGTCTTCTTTTATCTTGTAGCTTCATTTAGCTACTCTCACATCTGTCAGAAAACAGGACAGGAAACTTGGCATCCCATGAGATGTCTTAGAAGAAAATAAATCGTTTAAGGTAATAGCACCACTCAAGGTTTACCCTGAAGATTAAAACCAGGCCGCAGGCCTTGAAGTTGAGCATGATACATGATCTGGGATCTTTGCAGAAGGAACTGTGCCCACACATTGCCACAGAGGCTGGCTGTCCCTGCTGCTCCCCACTCCCTGTCTTCGCTTGATATAAATGTGGGGAGATTTGTCAACACTTCTTGGTGATTCTCAGAGCTTGCAAATTAAAATCCTGGGCTGTAAGGAAGGCCAATGTCTACCAGCAAATTGTGATTTTGCTTCTTGCATAGTTATCATCACCACTGCTCTCCCCAGAATACCTTATATCTTTTCATCCTTGCAACAGTACAGAAGGCAGCACAACCAGGAGAATGGACGTGTCTTACAATTTCATCTTATAGGCCAGGAAACAAAAGTCCAAAAATATTAAGCAACCTGAGGGCTGGCCCCAGGCCAAGTGAGGCTCTAAAGATTGTCCCTGTGTCTTCCCACACCACCCCAATTCATACACCTCAGGTTAGATTCTTGCAGCGCACTACACCCTCTATGAGGCTATGGGAAGTTATTTCAGAGGAATTTGAAAGAAACCAACATTTTATCCCTTTATAAAGCATTTGTGCCTTATGCAATAAAGTGTTCACATCATTCAATGTTACTTTGAGTGGCTGCTCTTGGAGGCTATAATGCCATGGAGTCTGCAACTGGTTCAGCACAGAAGTGTGCGCATGTTTAGAAGAAAGAAGAGGGTCAAGCTGTTCTCAACAAGACTATGTAACCCAAAGTGTGACACATCTGAGGATTATTTTACCTGAGTAGCAAACCCTTAAGATTGTCAGTTCATTGTCTTTATTTGAGAAATTATCACATGGGTGAGGTGGACATTTAGATATCTCAAGACTCTGAGATATTATGCATTTTAAAGAGCTCAATATTCCAATTCTTAATCTCATATTAGAAGTGGCAAATCAAAATAATCCCACAAGATATCAGGCAGCATCCACTCATGCTGAGGGTAAGGCAAGGCTACTGGTGATGAGGGGCATGCCATCACTAATGACAGTTTTTCTCTATTAGCAAATGTACAGTGTCAGAGGAGAAAGGATATTATGGCATTTGAACAGGTCATCAGCTTAAAACAAAGCAGATCATAAATATGCATAAACACCAATTATAGGTCAAAAGAAAATAAAAGAGAAGACAAGAACTTGATGAAGAGAGCTGGGAATGAATATTCACCAAGCTCACTGCATCTCATAAGCATCATAATTGGCTTACATATTATAAAACAAGACTCTTGCTTAGGGAAAAAATTGATCAGGTAGAATTTTCCTTAACTGATCTCTCAAACCTGGCTATGGAGGACGCCAAGCCCATCTCCTTGGCATTTCTTACAGCCCCCTAAGAATCAAATTGGCTCTGAACCATGGCCTCAGGATTTGGCTCTGAACCATTGCCTACTCCTTGTCAGTCACTTAGTGAAGATCAAAATAGATGCTTTAGTTAATACCATGAATGATCCTTAGGTCACGTGCTAGTCCTTCTTGTAATTTGGAATCCCTCCAAATGAAGAGGAATGGAGTCAGAAGTAAAGGTATAAAGAATGTCCAACAACCTCAGTGATGGATGTTATTAGGGATTTGGAGCTAAAAAAGTGGAACTGAAAATTGGGAATCAAATGCGATTTGATTTTAGTGGAATTGCCATTACAAAATAGTACTGTTAAAGTGTTCCCTTTTCTCCGCATCCACGTCAGCAACTCTGGCTTTGTGATTTTGTGATATGGGCTAATCTTACTGGAGTTAGGTGATATCTCATAGTAGTTTTGATTTGCATTTCTCTGATAATTAAGGATGGTGAGCATTTTTTCATTTATCTGTAGGCCGTGTGTCAATCTTCTTCGGAGAAATTTCTCTTCAAGTCCCTTGCCCACCCTGAGATGGGATCACTCGTTTTCTTCTTGCTAATACGTTTAAGTTCTCTATGGATTCTTGTTATTAAACCTTTGTCGGAGACATAACCTGCAAATATTTTCTCCCACTCTGAGGGCTGTCTGCATGCCCTACTTACTGTGCTCTTGGCTGTGCAGAAGCTCTTTAGTTTGATCAGGTCCCAATAGTGTATTGTTGATGTTGCTTCAATTGCCCATGGGATCCGTCTCATAAAAAATTCTCCCAGGCCAA
>CAUYQV010140197.1:0-18368 GCA_963574575.1 Galagoides demidoff
AGTAGCTGGGACTACAGGCGCCCGCCACAACACCCAGCTATTTTTTGGTTGCAGCCGTCATTGTTGTTTGGCAGGCCTGGGCTGGATTCGAACCCGCCACCTTAGGTGTATGTGGCTGGCACCTTAGCCACTTGAGCCACAAGTGCCGAGCTGTAACGCTTGTTTTTTAACAAGGAACCTCCTTGTTTTTTATTGCTTCCTAATGGTCTGACCCTTAAGTGATTATATTACATTCTGCCAAAGTGTTTTCATTCATTTTTCACATCTCTTAGTGATTTCTCAATTTTGCATTTTTATTGTTTCAGTTTCCAATCACACAGACCTAAGTTAAAGCTCTGTTTCTTCTTATAGTATTGGGATGTCGATTAACCTCATTCCTTGTGTTATAAACTAGAAACAGGTCTAGAGGATAATCACCTTGATACAAGTTATTATCGTTTCTTTCTATTGATTCGCGTTGAGATTTGAGATCTTATTGGTATTGCCTACATTCTCTTAGATATTAATCTTAGATATGGCTTAAAAGGTTGTTAGGTATTAAAACCTGTCAATGTTTTTCTTGAAGGTGAGTGACCTTTCATTCCATGATTCATTAGCTACTTTCATTGCTATTCTGATAGCACGACAGTGTTTCTCCCTGGAGGACGTCGTGCAGCATGTGGCACTTCCCTCTCTCCTAGCGGCAGGTAAGGTGACATCCTGGAGCGCCATTTGTTATTTGATTGATATCTTGATGGAATGGCTTTAAACTATTAAAACACCGGGAAATGCGTATTTGCGGGTATGTACGTTAGGGAGTGATGTGGCTTCTGTATAGAGAGGGTACAGTTATTATGGCTGTTCCACACAGAGTAACAGGAAAATGTTGGAACCTGCTATTTCATTCCCTGTTTTAAGGAAGTCCTCAGGTTTCTAAGAAACGTATAGCCAGGGCCTTGCTTTCCTTACTGTTAGAACTTCTTTAAATGATCATTGAAAATTTAGCATAATAGGAAACCCAAAGGATTTGTTCCTGAATATTTTAGAAAACTTGCTTTTCCCACCACCTTCTCCCAGCTTGCGGAGACGCAGACGCCGAGCCTGGGGCGAGAATGACATGCCGACTCCTGCTGCATCTCTTCCGGGCTCCCCAGGCCTGCTTCTTTCCTCAAGCAACAGGTGAGCACATAGCTGAACAATCTCTGATAATATTTTCACCGGGAGCTCTAGATCCTTAAATGGTTGAGTCGGCTGTCCCTTCTGTAAACCCCTTCCTGATTTTTGTGGACTTGGCCTGGAAGTGGTAAAAGTGTGGGATGATGCCACTGAGAGGCCTGTCAGCACCTCTCATTGACGTAATACCAGGTGTCAGGATGTGTTGAGAAATATGAATCAAGAGCTAATACACAATAAAAATACCTCCGCTCTCCGGCCACGCCACGCTGGTGGGCAGCATAATCCTGTAATGTGGAAAAGGTTGTGTGTGCTGCTTCCGAACCACACGGTAGCAGCTTAGGGCAATGATGATTCATTTATTCTTTTACTACAAGTAAATTCCTTTACTTAAAAGGAATAAGTGAGAATTGTAGGGGTGGTAGTGAAACGTGTTCCTAAAGATCGTTTCCTTTTGGATACACATGCCTTGGTATGAGTATCTGCACAGGGCATCAAAGTGCTGCTAATCTCATTGATAAATCTTCCTGAGAGACAAAGACGTTGCTTTAATAATTTAATAGAAGAGGTTAAGTAAGGACTGTTTGTAATGTTTCTTCATGAATCTGTGAATTATCAAGTCAGGGAAGCCAAAGGCAGTTAAGTGCCCACAACCTCACAACGAGAGGCTGTGCCGGGTGTAAATGATTACAAAATACTGTAAATGATGGCAGTGAGACTATTCAAGGTTGGTTTTTGTTTTCATAGGCAAGCCTTTCCCTGGAATAAGATCATCCTGTGATAGACACCTCTTGGCTGCAGCTCACAACAGCATCGAAGTAGGAGCCGTGTTTGCTGTTTTAAAAGCCATTATGATGCTTGGTAAGACTCTCCTGGCCCTACGCTTAATCACCAGAAACAGGAGAAAAGTCATTTGTATTCAGGTTCAAATTGAAGTGATATTTTGAAAACGTGATTTTGTTTGTTTGTCTATCCTCCTTGAAAAATCAGTACCCTTTCTGCAGTCCACGTAGCATCAGACTCTCTGAGGTTCCTGTACCTTGCTTACAGTGACTCGGGGAAATTTGGGAACATTACAAATGCGCTGTGGTTTAATTTTATAATGTCTTATTCTGATGTGAACTAGGTCCTCAGGCCCACAGTGGTGTTTTGCCTTCACTTTTTGTCAGAAATCACACTTTGTGAATGACAGGGTTGACATTGTGATGTAAATAAAGGTTTAAATTTTAGGTTGTATTTCAGGCTCAAAAACACCAGAAATCCTGGGTTTTAATCCTAGTATTTCTGCTTCTGTTGTGACCCTGAACTAGTTTTTATCCTGTTACTTTAATTTTTTCATGGTCATGCTATAATTATAGTGATGTTGGTATTATTGATAAATTTATATTAAATATCACAGTAATTTTTTTCGCTTATATCATAATGTCCAATATATCCTTTACAACATTATTGGTACATATTCTCCTAGAGCTTTATGTCGTACCTTAAAACATTGCTCTGTGAATCATAAAGAATATGAATGGTTAGGAAGTCTTGAGTTCAGGTTCCTCATTCTAACTTTGGGTACTTTCCTTTGGCCTTGACTAAGTAATAGTTAGCCTCTTACGTTCTGGAGAAGATTCTCATTAGAACGGAAAATTCCTGAGTGGATAGCAATTGTTTTAGATGAGTCTTAAAGAATATACTTGAGATAACTCTGCCCTGCTTCAGAAATGTTATTTCATGATGATGGGGACGGAAGACAGAATTTTTATAAAACGAAGTATTGAAAGTTCACGTATAGGAAAGAAATTTTATATTAACATATTATTTTAAAATATCCATGAATTTTGTAGTACAAAGAAAGAATAGAGCGACATTACAGATCACAGTCTTTCTTCTGAGCTTAGGAGCTGGAAGATTTATGCAGCCAACATTAAATGTTCATTTCAGTGAGTAAAATTTCTTTCCTATGATGGTGTTTGGAGGGAAAGGCCTCTCGTCAGTTCTACTTAATAAATAAATGTTGGGACTGTGAAGATAGGGACGGGCTTTTTTTCTATGGTATTTCTGATGCTCATCAGAGAAACTAGAAGAACAGGACTTTGATAAAGTTATGTTGGAAGTTTGAATCCATCAATGACAGATGTTTTTATGGCAGAGACCTAGGCGGGGGCCTTCTAGACACCCAGACACTAGCTTTGATTTGTATGACTGTTCTGACCCCAAGTAAAGTTTGCCCACATCTTTAAATATGCAAATAGTATGGAGAACTCTTCAGGTCCGAGAAGGTGCGTAGACAGACGTCAGCAGAGCCTGAGGTGGGCACTGGACATTCAGTTTATTCTATTTTCTATGCAGTAGCATGAGGTTTTATGGGACAGCCTCCCAGACCTTCTCTATTATCCTAACATCACAACCAAATGAAGATCTAGTTTGTGAGTGGAGATGTGTTTCTTTGTTTTTGTTTTTGCAGAAGTTTCAATTTATCTATCTCCTCATGTCCTAACCAATGTCCTCTCAGTTCCTATCCACCAGGATATATTTCAAATTAGGAAGATGGGACAGTTCTATAGAATTTGGCTTCTAATTTCTATAGTTGTTTGACTCTAGGAGTAGAGACAGTTAATTACATCTGCAAAGGGTGGAGAACGCACACTTCGCTTTGGGCACTTTTACAATTTAGTATTTCAGCCTCTTAGGAGCTCTCAAATTAAACAAACTCTTTGGGTAGAGTGAGGTTAGTACTCTTTGTGTTTGTATTATAATAAGAAAGGTGTGATAATATATAGATAAATTGAAATATATTATTTATTTCTCCCTTCCTCTAGCATTACATATATACACACATTAAGCCATTCTTGATTTTTTTCAAATTTCTTTTCAGCTGAATCAAAAATGGTACTTGTTTGGCCCTTGGGAATAAAAGACTTATCTGTAGTTACCTGGGCTTGGTTTTGCTTCTTCTTGTAGGCAGTGAAGGTCGCATCTAAAATCATTTGTTGGTTCCAGGAAGTTTCTTGCCAAATTTTATTATGCTACTGTGGGTGAAGATGCAAGAGTCTAACAGCTCTGCTGTATCATTTGGCTATTCTTGTTACGAAATCATTTCACTCTCTTTTAAAATGTGACCATTATTTTTCCTTCACGGCTGGAAGAGATGTCTGCTTTCTAGCGATTCAAACATACTGTTCAGTTTTTCCCCCTCGAACTTTGGTTTGAGGCAGACATTTCCTTAGCTTCATTTCACTGGGTATACTAGAGATTTATCAGGTAAGGTTTTCTAATCTGGATATTGCAGAGAGGAAGGTGTAAGACATGGGTTATTCAATGAAGGCCCTACTTTCCAGGGCTTCCTTAGTATGCATTGCCCTTTTCCATTCCCAGGGAAATAAATCTCTCTTGTCAAGAAGTTGATAGTAAGGTGGGCTAAGGCAAAACTTTTCTCTTGACCTATGGATAGAAAATAAGTCATTGTAAGAGAAGAAATGGAAAAGGGACATCTAGAAGGGTGAGTAACCCATTTTTTCCTTGTCTATAAGTCAAATGAATTTGAATACATACATTCATGCTTGAGATATTGGTGAAATCAATGTTCTCTGATGATTAAGTGTGATTCGTAATGACCTCTCCAAGTTTGGTGAAAATGTATTTAATTCCTTAAGCAGGAATTAAAGGAAATCAATAAGGAATGAGTCTCGAATTTGCTTTGTCCCATGTTTGATAGAAACTTCTCTGGGTTTATTTTCTTGATCCATTCTCTCTGTTGCTGAGCAACTGGCTATGGAGTAGTTATGCCCTTCAGATATTTTAAATTCCTGAGAGTTAGGCTCATTTGCTTCTCAAATATTTGACAATATTTTTGAACTTCTGTGATTTTGCTCTTGTGATTCTATTATGTAGGAGATGCCAAAATTGGCAGTAACAATGTCAGCTCTTTAAAGAATGATGACTTCACCATGAGAGGCTTACGGCGTGATGGGAATGCTGATGATATCTGGACCGCTGCACAAAGTTCTAAACCCTGCGGGAAAAGCATTTCCATAGAAACCGCTAATTTAAGGGAATATGCTAGATATGTACTAAGGACTATCTGCCAACAGGTATTCTCCTGACTTAATTTGCCTTTTTTACTTTGAATACATAACTTCTTTTGGAGACTGCTGGTCATAATTGGCGGAAATTTGGACATAGGTAGTCCCTTTTCCCTCTGCTAATTTTATTTTTTAGTAAGTTTTAATATTTGCTAAAAAGTTGCATGATTTTTTTTTAAAAAAAACTCTAGTATATCTTCCACACAGATTGACTCATTTTTTACATTTTGCTACATGCGTTTTGTAATTGTATCACTGTATAGGAACGTGGGTCTTATACCTGTTTTTATTTTTTTTCTCCTGAACCATTTAAGAGTACATGGCATTAGTTTATTCTTCTTTCTGGTTGAGTACTTCATTATTTATTTCATAATATAGTAAAAGATAACTAGTAAATGTAGTAGTGGTACAGCAACTTTTTTCTGACTTACAGCCCACAGTCCTATTTTGTTGTTTTAATGGTATTGGATTTGTCTGAGGTTTCTGTAGACAAGCTTACTGTGGTGCATCCTCCCTAGCCAAGATACTACAAAATCAGGTTGCCTGATTCATCTGCAGTTACCTGGGGTCCTTTTGTCCCTCCATTGGTAATGTTAATTTTGAGCAACCTGTCTCCACTGTACAGTTTCAAGGTTTTCCTACTGGAGAGTTACTGTTTTTTCTCTCACAATTAATAAGCAATTTTTGGCAAGGCACTCTGAGCCTGCGGATTTCCTGCTCTTCATCAAATTTCTGTACACTTATAAGCGTGCTCTTGGCTCTTTTCCAAACTAGCCTTTGTTGTGATGACTGCAAAATGGTGGTATTTTTTTTTTCCAAAATTGCACCTCTCCCTCCACGATACCAATTTTTATTATTTTGAGCAAAAGCCTACCCTTCTCCCCTGTTTATTTATGTATTATCCCATATGGGTTTTAAGATGATACCGTTAATTATCTTTATGTTCCAATTGTCTCAGATTTGTCTAGCCAAATCTTTTCCTCCTCCTGTATCCTGCATCATTCGATATGGTCCCATCTTTTTTTATTATTTTCTTATTTTTCTGGCCCATCTTGTATTTTCTCTGCCACAGGCCTAGAATCACCCATTCCTGTAAGGGACCCTGGTTGTATTTAGTAGAGAATGGTAATTAGAAACCCCTGTCTAGGTTACTGTGTGTGCTTATAGCTATGTGGTATTATTATTTCCAGGACCTTTTAGCGTACAGAGCTAGGAAAAAATATATACGTACATTTTAGTTTTTTTCGTGTGTGTGTATAGAATTATGAGCACCTAACGAAGCCTTCCATTCCAATCCAACCCCACAAAGTGGTTCTTTACTTTTTCCTCTGTTCCACATTAATGTCACCGTCTTTCATAGTGAGGACCCTGATTCCCAGTGACATCAACCCATGTGCTTGTTTGTTTAATTCTGCCACACACTTGGAATAGCTTTAGAGTTGTTACACAGGTACCTCTAGGAAAAATAAACTACTGAAAGGAGTTGAAGATTTGTTTGCAATTCCTTTTTTTTCTAAGTGTTTATCATAGGTGTTCAGAAGTTATTTGAACTGTCCTCTGTAGTGTGAATATGCTTTTTTTTAAAAAAATAGAATTGGGTTCCTTTGTTCTTTGCATTGAGTTTAGATTCCTTTCCTCACGCTGCTCTTTCTATGGAATTTTCTGCATATGCCAACATACGCCTGGCCATCTAATGGCTGTCTTCTTTCTAGGAATGGGTAGGAGAGCATTGCTTAAAAGAGCCTGAAAGACTTTGTACGGACAAAGAACTAATATTAGACCCTGTGCTCTCGAATATGCAAGCACAGAAACTGCTACAGCTCATCTGTTATCCTCATGGCATCAAAGAATGTACCGAGGGGGACAATCTGCAGAGACAGCACATTAAGCGCATTCTTCAGGTACGTGGCACGTCCTCATCATCAGCCCCTATCATTTGGCACGTTCTTTGTGATTATAAGAGGAGTTACTCTCTCTCTTTCTTTGTCATTGCTAACCAGTTTCAGAGTTCAGTTCCAATTTTTATTTTCCCAATTTATTTTTCTGTGGAATTGCCATATTTTATTGCTGGATAGATATATATACTGCCAATTGCAATGTAATTATCAGATAAATTTCAATATTTTAAGTTAGTACTATATTTACGTAAGAAATTAATTTTATTGACCAGATGTATTCAATGTTATTCAAGTATCATTGGAATCATTCGGGGCTTGGATTGACTATACAACTAGATTCTGAGTGGAGAAATGCTCATCTCATTTCCAGTGCCTCGCTGGGTCAGCACATTATTAAAATGTTGCTATTCATTTCTGTTTGTCTATATATATGGTCCACATGAATTCCTTTATTACGTATGATTGTTCTACTGTTTCCGGGGAGTGGAAGTACTGCAAGGAATTAGATTTTAACACAGGTTCAATATTCCTCGTGTTTTAATTCTTTCCCCTTTTCTCAGAATCTTGAACAGTGGACACTGAGACAGTCCTGGTTAGAACTCCAGCTAATGATCAAACAGTGCTTGAAGGACCCTGTGAGTATATCTGGGAAGTGTGTATGAAATTTTATGCAAAGCAAAAACACAGGTTTAAAGATAAAGAAATACATAAGTGTGCTAGTTTCTGTTGTGTCTAACTCTAGGGCTCTGGTTCTGTGGCTGAAATGAACAACTTACTGGACAATATTGCCAAGGCCACAATAGAGGTTTTCCAGCAGTCTGCAGACCTGAATAATAATTCCTCTAATTCTGGCATGAGCCTCTTCAACCCCAGCGGTATTACAAATGCTGACACCAGTAGCACGAGACAGAATGGAATAAAGACATTCCTAAGGTATTTTTTTTTTCTGTAATTTGAATGGGCTATCATTAATTTTTCCTATTACCAATTGATTTTGTCTGTGTCATGTAGTTATTTTGTCACTAAGCTGCAGGGATGTGAAGAAAATAATGACTTGTAAGTTAAAGGGTGAAGCTCAGGGTGGGTGATGTCTTATCATCCTGAGTATTTGGTTAAGTAGACGCAGACACATTGGAACCACACAAGAGTTCAGATTGATTCATGTCTTTAGTTTCCCCTAGTCTACTGTGTTGCACTGTGTTCATTGCATGGACAACACTTTTTCAGCCATTTTTAGGAATTGGCAGTTTTGCATAGATATATCATGATAACTTAGAATTAGAACCTGTAGGTATATGAAATCTTAATGTAACTTTTTAAAGACAGATAAGAATTTTATTGTTTTGGTAATAGTTAATTTTAAAACTTAAAAAATTGGTTCTTAATATGTGTTTTAACATAATATAGTTCATACTGTAACCATAACAGAAAAGTGTATTGTTTATAGGACAAGAAGATTATTACTAATCAGAGAGCCAGAATTATAGAAAAACACAAAAAACTAGCCCAGCTATGGTATCCTCCCAGAACCACGCCTATTATTCCTTTCCATAAGCTCAGATCTTGGGCATCAAAGTTCAGTTCCGGAGTTCCATTATAACTCTGAGAGCCGATATAAAGGAGAAAGGAGGCTTTCGTGGGTGTAACATCTGTTTCTGATTTTAGTTCCTCTGAACGCAGGGGCGTGTGGTTGGTGGCCCCCCTCATCGCCAGGCTGCCCACTTCTGTGCAGGGAAGAGTATTAAAGGCAGCGGGTGAAGAGCTGGAGAAAGGACAGCATTTGGGTTCTTCTTCAAAAAAGGAAAGGGACAGACAAAAACAGAAAAGGTATGGGTGGTAGGTATGTCCCCTTATGTGAGAGGTTAAAGGACAACTAGAAACCCTAAAATCCTGCAACCACGTATCATCCTCATGCCCAGAAACCTGTGAAATTTGTTTTCAAATGGAATTAGAAATGTTCTGTTAGGCAAGGCTCTGTTCCTAAGAAGTTTCTGGTTATGATATTTACACTGAACTTAGAGAAATACTGGCTCTGAATCCCACTTTATACCAACTGAATCAGATCTGGGTAGCTATTTGGTCCCTGTATTTTATTTAATTGCTTCTCATTTTTTAATGGGGTATATATGTCTAAAATACATAGAATTTATAATTCTCATATCTTGTCCCTGAAAGAATTATTTCTTAATAATATTTTTAATATTTGGGGCTCTTGTTCTAGATTAGATATTAAAACTTCTGAGCCACCAAAACGAATGTTTTCTTAAATTTATTTTATGCCCAAGAAATGGTCTCCAATAACTACATTTGAAAATTGTGTTAAATGAGAAAGAAGGAAACCTCCCTGTAATATAAAAATACCATGGTTTTGACAACCCAGGAATGATGGGGGATACTGTAGTCATTACCATTTACTGACCCCTGGCAAAAGTAAGTGCCCAGTCCTCTATACAACTCAGTGTACACCTGAACTTTTAAAATTCTCAAGGTGGAATTTACAAGGGAGAAACTGAGGCACTGACAGGTTCCATAAGTTGCTCCAGGACACATAGGGAAGGAGGTGAAGCCAGGGTTTAAACCCAGGCACTCAGGCACCTGCACCTGTGGGCTTAACTATGGCACATTTTGGTAAAGACCTAGCACTGTGCATACTGTATTCTGTCATCCAATTTTGCCACTACTCATTAACTAAGCAGCAGACAATGTTAATTTTCAAACAGTATTTGCTAGTGGGTCACTGTACGTACATTGCCTTACTTCTGCAGGGAATTCAGATCATAGTACAGAGACACGATACAAAGTCAGTGGCTCTCAATTGTGCCCATGTAAGATCAAGCTGATGGAAATATTTCAACCTATTTTAAGACATTTTCTTTCTACCGTAGCACTTAGGTTGACGATGTAATTTTTTTGTTTGTCCTCTAATTAAAGATATTTTATGAATATCCCAACTTAAAACAAGTTTTTTTTGGTTTGTTTGTTTTAACCAAATACTTTCAAACCCCTTTCCCAGTGGAGGCTGGGGGCTGTGCTGGAGGCTGGGGGCTGTACTGGAGGTCACTAGCAGGTACCTTGGGGACTCCCAGCTCTAATACCCTGCTGTTTGGACCCGAGACATGTGCTCAAAAAAAAAACAAAAAACCCTCAGACAGTCACTACACATATATAGGCTTATTTCCTAGACTCTACAATGAGAGTTTTGTAGGGGAATTTTTAAGAGTTTTCATTTTCAAGTGATATTCTTCATGGCATTCAGTGTTAAAGTCTGCTTATTTGTGTAAAACTTGGATCTTTTTCCCTCGCTGTCCCAACCTGCTCTCACACGGCCTGGATTTATGCCTGTTTGGGAATGCCCTTTAGCTCAGCAGAATATATTAAGTTATTTAGAAGCATACGATTGCTTTTAATCTTATAAGTACAGGCACGATTTAACTTTTCAAGTAGTCTTCAACCGTTTTCCACCCCTGTCTTTTTTATCTAATAAGAAAATGAGTAAGAGCAAATGACCCAAGGAAAGAAGTAAATGTTGTAATAGGAAGTAATCCGTTCTTTCTAACTAGATCTGCTGTATTACTTCCTTTGTAGTATGTCTCTTTTGAGTCAACAACCCTTCCTCTCACTGGTACTCACCTGCCTTAAGGGACAAGATGAACAACGGGAAGGCCTCCTGACATCTCTCCAGAATCAAGTTAACCAGGTAAAGCATAGAACAATATTACGCCAGGCAAATCTCTCTCTAATGCCATGCATTCATCTTCCTTTCAAGTACTAAGATTAAACTAATAAGAGCACAACAGGTTTTGATTAGATGCTGGGAAACCTAATCCGTTCCCTATCGTCCTACTTGGTCACCACAAGATCAATGATTTTATAATCGTAATTATGTGTATGATCAATGTGTATAGGCTGTGAGAGCAAAATTTCGTATCCTGCATATTACCTTGAAGTGTCTGCTCCTCTCCTACCTCTGTCCCATGGGAGAGGACCTGGGGCAGTCTGTGTTGCAATGGGCATGGCAGTGACACAGGACACTTCTGTCCAGCTCCTCAAGCTGGGACTCCATGCCTCAGGCATGGTCTCTGTTTGAGCTCTTAGGTTCAGAGCTTGATGTCATGGTTGCCAACTAAGTGCACAAAAAAGTAAGTCAAAAGGCATATTGGTTCATTTACAAAAAACGTGGACATTGCCTTTTCACCAGCCACAGTCCTCGTCACTGCTTATGGGCCTGTGCCTTGTGTACTGCATGGAAACTGAATAGTCACATCAGAAACCGGGGGGCATGGAATGAAGCAAAGTGGATATATAGGCATTTAGGTCTTGGGAGATGCCCTCCCCTGTGGTGCTGTGTTTCTGTGCCATCATGTCTTTCCCTTGAATGGAGCTGGATGGACATGGACAAGGTCACCTAATTTTATTTGGTCTTCCCCCCATCTCTTGCCTTTTAGGTGTGAGAAATCACTTCTCTATACAGTGCTCCTTTTTAAACATAAGTCACCTATTACTCTGGTGTCCAAAGTGCTCTTATACCCAGAGTAAACATTAAGCCTGACATGATTTGGTGCTGGCTGTCTCTGGCACCTCCCTCGTCTTCTGCCGGTCATGGCCTCACCCCTGCCCCCTGTCACACTGGCCATGTTAGTTTCAGCACCTGTGCATCTTCTCTCCCCTCTAGCTGGAGGGATCCCCTCCCAGCATAGCCTCACTTCATTCCAGTCTCTATTCAGGAAGGCCTTGAGGTCCCTCTCAACATAGAACCACAGTCATTCTCTGTCCCCTTGTCCTGCTTTATCACACTTAATTTGTATTTGCCCCCCTACTGTTAACGCGAGTTTATAGTTCTTGTTGCCTGCCTTGCACCCTTAATTCAGCCTTGGGAGA
Source organism: Galagoides demidoff (assembly GCA_963574575.1). Taxonomy (NCBI): domain Eukaryota; kingdom Metazoa; phylum Chordata; class Mammalia; order Primates; family Galagidae; genus Galagoides; species Galagoides demidoff. The sequence continues at coordinate 12,002 of CAUYQV010140197.1, forward strand.
GGTCCTCATCTTCTGATGAGATTTGGGAAGTGCCCTGTTCTCATCATGCAGTATATTTACAGGTTGCTGTTGGGTTGGGTCACTTCTCCATGTGATTCATTTCAACTCTTTTCAGATGATTTGTATTAACTACCTTATTTCAGGACACTATAGGTTTTTTTTTTTCCCATTTTGTTTTTGTCTTTTTTGTTTGTCTCATGTCATGTGATTCTGCACTGTTGCCTACTTTTGTGCCTTCCTTTCCTAAGCAAACTTTTTCTTCCCCAAATTAGCCTGAGTCACTGAGGACCCCACTTTATGAATTGGCATGCCATTTGTCTGTCAATATGAAATGTTTTCCCCAATACTATCCATTCTCTTTCTCAAGGAAGACATGTCTATAAGATAGCAAATTTCTTCTTTCATAAAACATCAAAATAGAACATTTGCTAGGGTTCTTTGGATCAGTCCTTAGAAATGTAACGCAGGGCTGATGTAACCTGTATAATTCTTTCTTCAGTATTTATCTTCATAAGACCAAGGAAAGCATCTTTTAAAAATATTTAGTAAAACTTAATTTAGTAGCTTTTAAAGCATCTTCCTGGACCTAGTAACAGGATATATGTACGTATAATTAGATAAGATTTTCTTCTTCTGTTTAGAAAGGCGAATAAACAAAGAAATGGCCTGATTTGTCTGCATGGAGGAAGGGGAGGGAAGCTAACATTAGACTGAGCTTCGTGCATTTGTTAAAGCTCAGAAGTTATTTTGGTAATCAGTAAAGAGTTCAATTTCCCTTTAACTGTGAGAAAGAAGTCTTGTTTTACCAGGGGGAAAGGCGTTTTGTTTTGTTTTGTTTTGATTCTTTTCCTGGCCTTAGATCTTAAGTAACTGGCGAGAAGAACGCTACCAAGATGACATCAAGGCTCGGCAGATGATGCACGAGGCCCTGCAGCTCCGCCTCAATTTGGTAAGAGACGTTTCTAGCATTTTCCTCTCCATTCAGCACACCCGTCTGTGACCATAACTGCAGGTCTTCACTTGTTTTGTGGGCAGTCTGCAGTGCAAGGTGAGGACGTCCAGCGTCTGCTCTGGCCACTTCCCCCTCTGTCCAGCCTTCCGTGCTCCTTGCTGCTTTCCTTCCTTCCTGTCTCAGCCTTCTGGACACTAGGGGATATTTTAAGCATTGACTTGCCTTTTCCACCCTCCACCCTTTTCAGTCGTCTGAGAGAACTACTATTCTGGGATGTTAGCTTCTATTATACTCATTTAAAAACCATTCAAAAAGAAACTTGTAACTTGAAGTTCTGGCAAACTTTGCATCCAGTCGATCATAACGACAAGTCCCACAGGAACTTTTTACAGAAATTTAAAATTTCTCACACACACTGTACATGCCTTTCAATTTCTTTTCCCATGGGGCAAGCCCGAGCTAAGGCTGCTCTCCCTAGCATAGACGGCTCGTGTTCTGGCAGCTGTTTTTAACCTAATTCCCCGTAAGAACTGGTGGGCCAGTGGGCTGATCCTTTTGCTCATCCTTACTTCTGTGGGAGTGAGTATTTCCATGTGTTGTTATGATAGCAGGCATAGATTCAACAGCAATTAAACAATAAACACATAGTTACAGATACTCAGGTTATGTGGCCTCCTAGGCACTACTCAGGTTTCACTCAGCCACAGTTGCAGCCAGCGTGACACTGTCACTCCAGGTTAGGAACAAAAGAGAAGTATATGCCACTCTCAGCTACTCACTTCTCTTTATTTTATTTATTTAATTTGTAGATGACTGACCTGTGCTGCAGGGACTAAAAAGAGTGATAGTAAGAGAGAGCCTAAAGGATAGTCCATACACCAGGTCACCTCTTTTTTTCATACTAATCAGAATTTGGCCGGTCGGAGGAGTGGAGATGGTATTTTCTCCTGCCCAGAATGCAAACGCTTTGTTGCATTTTGCACCTCAGGTAGGAGGCATGTTCGACACCGTGCAGAGGAGCACCCAGTGGACGACAGACTGGGCCCTCCTGCTCCTGCAGATCATCACTTCCGGAACCGTGGACATGCACACTAACAAGTACGTCTCATCCTGTCACTGCTATTCTGCTACGCCATGCCTGGGGTGAGATCTGATACACTGCTGGCAGATCCCGCCACATCTCACTTACTTAAGTACCATTGAAAATCGTGTGCCGTGAATAAAAATGCTTATTTAGCCAACTGTATCTTGATTTCCCTTTAAGACGAAAATACTTCTTTTATTCCCCTCTTAGTGAATTATTCACAACCGTTCTGGACATGCTGGGTGTTTTAATCAATGGAACGTTAGCCTCTGACCTGTCAAACGCGTCCCCGGGGGGATCTGAAGAGAACAAACGCGCATACATGAATTTGGTAAAGAAACTGAAAGTAAGCTTGTGCTCGGCCTGGATTATGAGCTCACGGTGTCTAAGGATTTGTTGTGTAGAGCATTTCATGTAACCACAAGTTACGCATATAGCCTCGATGATTTTTCTTTCTTTTAAAAAAAATTGTGTTTATAAAACATGTTCAATATTTTAAGGAACCTTAGAAATCTATGACCAAATACATAAGCAAAATACTAACTTTACATTTAGAATAAACCTATGCTTGGACTTTTACACATAGTTAAAGAATAAACCATCTGCACTGATATTTGTACACATAACTCTTTGGACTAACTGCTGACACAATCTTTAAAGCAAACTGTAAGTAAACAGCGTGAAAAAGTAAATCAATAAATCTGTTGACCTTACCAACAAAATAACCGATGTTCACCTTGTGATCTGACCCGGGATGGCAGAAAGCGTTCCGTCCCGCGGCTCCTGCCTTCTGATCGCAAATGCTACCCTGGATTTTTGTCATTTCAGCACTATGATGTTTGTTGTGTAACAAGGGTGCCTTTGTATGTTTCTATTTTCTACTTAAATAGAAGAAATGAAACACCACTTTAATTTGGAGTTGCCTCAGAAACCATGTTCAGGGCTAAAGAACATGCTAGCTTAGAAAAAAAAAAAAAGGAAATGTTTCATAGAGGAACTTCCTTCTTGTTAGCTTTTGCCTCTATTGTAATTTCTGCCCTACTTTCTCTCCCTTTTTCTTTAGAAAGAACTAGGAGACAAGCGGTCTGAAAGCATCGACAAAGTACGACAGTTGCTACCTTTGCCGAAACAGACGTGTGATGTGATCACTTGTGAACCGATGGGTTCCTTGATTGACACAAAGGGCAACAAAATTGCTGGATTTGATTCTATAGATAAAAAACAGGCAAGAGTAAAAATTTTTTTCTCATATATGAATTTATCTATTTGTAAAAAACAAAGACTTTTTCTTTTCTTCCTATAGGCTATGTAAAGCATCTCCATTTTGCTGTTTCTTGATCTTTTTAAGCATATTCTTGCCATCTACATGCAGTTGGCATTGACGTTATCATATATAGACCATATTTATGAAGATCTTTATTTAAAGTGTCAAAATTTAAGTAAATTTCTGAAATTCACCAAGGGAAAACTAATTAAAAGCTTAGTATAGAAAAAAATAGCCAAGACTTATTCTAATTTTACCTCATATTTGGAAGCAGAGTATGTTTAGATAAGAAAATTTTGATTGATAAAAATCTTCATGTAATAAGCCTTTTCTAGTAAAAGTTATTTTAAATGATACTTTAATTCTCATGAAATAATATTGAATAGACACTTGTTTCATACCTGTATACAATATTAAGGAAGGTTCCCTAACATACAAGAAGAGTGATCATTTGTTTTTCCAATGATTATTCAGCAATCACAGACATTCTGCAGTTACTTCCTCAAGGGGAAGTAGGTGGAAATTTACAGCCTGATACCATCTGTGTGTCTTGGTACATCAGAGAGGGTAGTAGAGGATTTGTAGGAAAAGCCATCAAAGTTAGACAAGGAAAAGTAGAGTGGAGTCCTCCGATAAATGGACACGTGGGCAGTTTTGAAGGATTGAGAGGCAGGTGTGAGCTAGTGAAAAGTGTGTTACAAGTACAGAGGAAAGTTTATATAAAAATATGAAAGGATGTGGCTTAAAGGGCAAATTCCATGCTACGGTAATTTGGAGTAGTCTGAAGACCTAACGCCAGTGTGGCTGAGGAAGGAGAGAAAGCTAGACTCGTGGTCCAGTTTTGAGTTTACAGTGTCTGTGGTCTCCCTCATGGTAAGATGCCTGGATATGTGGTCTTGGCACCCAGGAAAGAAAGAGTTCACGTCTCAACACAAATATTAGGAAATGATCAATTTATAGGTGGTAATTGGACTTTGGTTTTGGATGGAGCCATTCATGAAAGAGTGAGTGTAGATGAAAATAGGAATGCTCACATCTGAAGGACTTTCTGAGTAGTTATTTGGGGGACCATTTTGAGGAAAAATACTTTCAAATTGGTATCTGGGAAAAATGCCCAGAGATACCACCAATTAACGTTAAACATAAAAGACCTTTACTTGCAGAAACAGAATAATAGTTTTTCTTCTCGAGTCAATAAATATAAGCGTGGGTTGAAAGATTTTATTTGTACCTGCTGCTACAGTTTAATCCTGTAATATTTCTATATTCAGAGATTGGCTAATTATTAATAAATACATGAAAGGTACAATATTGAAGCAGGTTTGTAAAGGTTTAGATGAATGTTAATACTCTCCTTGTTACCCAAGTAGAGTAACTTGACTTTTAAATATGCTGTCATCTTAACAAGAATAGACTCCAGAGGTCTGTCACTGATTGTAGTTTAATACGGTAAGATCAGCTTTGCAGTGTACTTTACATTTGTTGGTTGGGACTAAAACTAAATGAAAAATGCATTATGGTAAGCTGTGCTGGGCTGCCTTCTGTTTCCTGAACAGAGCATTATAGTGGGAAAAACACGTGGAGAGAGGAGCTTGCAGGTCTGAATTCCAGCCCCTGCTCTCCACTGTGCTGGCTCTGTAGCCCTGTCTACAGTGTGCTGGGGTTCTCCAGGACCCACGCCTGCCAGACTGTTCTCTGAATCCATGTCCTATGAATGCGGGTAAGATCTGACTGTGTTGTCATAGAGGACCATTTCACCACAGGGCCTCCAGGTCTCTACGAAGCAGAAGGTGTCCCCATGGGACTTATTCGAGGGTCAGAAGAACCCAGCTCCTCTGTCCTGGGCCTGGTTCGGGACCGTCCGCGTGGACCGCAAGGTGATCAAGTACGAGGAGCAGCATCACCTCCTCTTGTATCACACACACCCCATGCCCAAGCCCCGCAGCTACTACCTCGAGCCGCTGCCCCTGCCTCCCGAGGAGGAAGAGGAAGAACCCACATCCCCCGTCTCTCAGGAACCAGAAAGGAAATCAGCTGAGCTGTCCGATCAGGGAAAAACCACAGCAGATGAAGAGAAGAAAACCAAGGGAAGGAAGCGTAAGACAAAGTCAAGCTCCAGAGTTGATGTAAGTGGGAGAAGCAAAGAGAACTCGGTTCAGTAGATTCTAGTCTGTGATTCACCCACACCCGTGTGACATCCCCAGCAGTGGTGCTGAGAGTGTTGTAACAGTTACCCTGACAGGTCTCTGCAGTAATTAACCAAATACTATGCAGTGACTTCTCACAGATGACATGACTGGAGCCTTTTATCTTTTCCTCTTCTTTTTTAAATAACTTTTTTAAATTTTAGGCTTCTATTATGAGTAATATTTGGTTAATATTTCAGTGCTTGATCATTATCTCAGGTTTGAAAACTGAAGTTTTTAAAAACTATAAAAACTCCCATTTTTAGCATGTCCCAAATATTTATTATATATATATTTTTATTGAATCATAGCTGTGTACATTAATACTTTCATGGGGTACAGTGTGCTATTTTTATATACAATTTGAAATATTTTCATCAAACTGGTTAACATTCTTTATATTTTGAGCGGCTGATATCAGTAGGAAATCAACATAAAAGCTCTTTCTTTCTCTTGATAAAAGTTACATCTAACATATGCAAGAGGATGTTCCTTAGATTTAATGTGTTACCATTCGGTCCGACCCTACTCTGCATTCTACTTCTTCACCGTATTTTCAGAGTTTGTAAAAGATAAAGCACACCTAATTTAGAATAGCTTTTCTTCTTGCTTCCCTACTCCTGTTCCCTACCTATAACATTATTTTCTTTAAGACAACAGAACTCTTCTTGCTGGTGATTTAAAAATAATTTTATAAAACTCAAGGGAAATGCCTAAAGTATCTTTCTATGTAAATTCACCAGGAAAATACTTCAGAGAACTGGAGACAGTTTCCTCTAAAATGCAAGAGTGGTCCTTCTGCACAGCGGGAGAAATATTCACAGATCAGTTCAGACGTTCATGAGTAATTATTGTTAATGCTCATCTGTGTTGGGACCAAA
>CAUYQV010140198.1:0-27982 GCA_963574575.1 Galagoides demidoff
AAAGAAAATGAACTTTGAAACTAAACTCATGACATACACGAACTTACTGTAAATAATTCATAACTAAAATGTCTATAATAAAGTATTAAAACCATAAAATTTCTGAAAAAAATAAAGAGAAATTTCATGATTTTGAATAGGAAAAAAAAAAAATGTCAGGTCTCTCCCCTGCAGATTCTGACTTAGGAGATCCAGGAGTCTGTGAGGTCCAAGACTCTGTAGTTTAAATAAGCTCCCCAAGAGATAACGATCAGGCAAATCTGGGCAACAGCACCATGAAATAAACCTGCTTGCAATCAAGGAACCAGGCTATCTGGTGGGGTTTACATGGGCTCAATGTGAATCTATAATTTGAAGCTGCCTTAATGATACACGAAGAAGTCTATTTAAGACCCTTTTTATTAGGCAATTACTACTACCCCTGGGACTCAGCTGGATCTCCTTTTGGAGGAATTCCATTAAAAGTGGGATGACTGGATGTGCCAGGAGAAGGTTAAGGAAGCTCCTGGCTTACACAGGCCCATCTGGGCAGGTGGGTGGAAGGCAGAGTCCTCACTGCTTCCAATCATATGCTGAAGAGTTCCAGCCTTTGGTCTCCTAGGTCGCTGGACCCCTGCTTCGCAGAGCTTAGAAACTGCAGAGAGATGTACACTAAAGCAGATCCCGATTTTCTTTTCTTATTTCTTTTTTCAATCAAGTTTTGGATTGCTAATGCTCTCAGGGTAGATTGGGATACAAAAAAGAAAGAGAGAGCACACACCATAGCCTGAAGTAGAACGGTCCTCAGATAAATATCTTGAAATAGCTGAAGAGTGCTCATGTGGAAGAGCAGCCTGGCTTTTCCTCCTCTGCTCCTGAGGGACAGAAATAGCCTGGCTGGTGGAAGCTATAGAGAGGGGGTTTTATGGGCTTGGCAAAAGGAAGAACAAACAGAAATAACGAAGAGTTACAGCCAGACCAACTGCTGGTCACCTGCTGGCTCTGTACTCACCAGCCGTGGGCCTTGGGCAAGAAGTTAAGCTCTCTGAATTTTCCCAGTTGCAAACTGGGAATGACAATACTTCCAGGGCTGTGGTGAGGATGAATGAGATGTCGGTAAAGCTCTCAGCAGAGAGCTGGGTCTCTAATCAAGGCTCCGTAAACCACAGATGATAAAAATGAGAATAGTCGAGGCTGAGAACAGGGAGGGGGTGTCTCAAGCAGAAGTAAGTTTCCCAGCCCCAGAGGTGGTGAGTGGTTGGATTGGTCAAGGACAACACTCGAAGTCCTTTTCACTCTGGGCAATTTTATGGCTCTTAGAAGAGGTGGGGAAACACATTTTTGTGCTTATAAAAAAATTGTTCTTTTGCTTTTAGTGAAAACATTTACTCTCTCCAGGCAGCCAACCCTTAGCCTTTGAGTTTCAAAATCTGAGGCCTTATGATTTGGATTTCCACTGGGGAGTGAGGACATTACACAATGTTCACTCGTATTCCACCCTTAGTATCAAAGCTTGGAATATGAACCACAAAACAAAGTTGTGGCAAAATACACACCAAAATAACAAGGAAAATCAACAAACAGAAGTTTTTGCAGATATGACTCCTGCACAACGAACACTGTTGCATTTAGAACAATTAGGGAACAGCATTAGCAGAGAGTCATGGGATGCTGGAACTGTAATTCCCCTAAATGTGTCGTAAGGATGCCCCAATAGCCACAAAAATTGGAATAATGGAATTACTATAGTCTTTCTATAAGCCTACCAGAAATTCATGTCATAGATTTTCAGTTAAACATACCATATTAAATACATTCATTTTTTATCTCATCTATCTGAAAGGTCACAAGTGAAAACATAAAAAGTGTGTGTGTGGGTATATCTATGTCCCCTATGTCCACCTCTTTATCTGTCTTTATATCTATATCCATCTATACAGCACAAAGAGAAGGAGACAACAGCTACTTAGGGGTATAAAAGTTTTGAAAGGAGTTAATAGAGGAGTAGTAACTGGTAGAACAGAGCTGAGAAAACTGAAATCTAAGAGCTTTCAGAGGGAGGCCCCAGTGAGAAGCAAGCCAGTTCACACCACAGAAATATGCAAAGTCTCAGGAATTAAATGTTAGGCATTTTAGAAAATGTACATTAATTGTGGAAATAAAAACAGGGGACAAGTTGAAAGTTACAGAGAGAATTTATAACACCATGACTTTTGCCTTCTCTTACCCCCTCTATCCCCCAAGAGTCTAACCTTTCAGTTTGAAAATAACACATTCATTCTCTGAAAAATTTAAACATAAGAGGCTCCCCGTCCTGTGATATCAGCATATCTGACTTAGACCTTAGGGGATGATGGAAGGGAGATGTTCTATTAAAAATAGGAAGATTGGCTCGGCACCTGTGGCTCAAGTGGCTAAGGCACTAGCCACATACACCTAAGGTATCAGATTCAAATCCAGCCTGGGCATGCCAAAAACAATGACAGCTGCAACCAAAAAATAGCCAGGTGCTGTGGCGGGCACCTGTGGTCCCAGCTACTTGGGAGGCTGAGGCAGGACACTCGCTTGAGCCCAGGAGTTGGAGGTTGCTATGAGCTGTGATGCCACAGCACTCTACACAGGGGGACAGCTTGAGGCTCTGTCTCAAAAAAAAAAAAATAGGAAGATTGAGCCAGTGGGGGGCGGAGGGGTAGCTTATGCCTGTAATCCTAGCACTCTGGCAGGCCAAAGCGGGTGGATTGCTTGAGCTCAAGAATTCGAGACCAGCCTGAGAAAGAGCAAGACCTCATCTCTATTAAAAATAGAAAAACTAGCCAGGCACACACTTGTAGTCCCAGCCACTGGAGAGGCTGAGGCAAGAAGATCACTAGAATCCAAGGGTTTGAGGTTGGTGTGATGTATGATACCACGGACACTACCCTGGGTCACAGAGTGAGACTCTGTCTCAAAAAAAAAAAAAAAAAAAAAAAAAGAAAGAAAGAAAGGAAAATAATATAGGAGATTGAGTAAAAGTCTGAATACCAAATAGAGAGTCCCTCAGTCTCTTTCTCTCTTGGGGAACAATGGCAGAACAATGCCCCCCAGAAATGCAGCACACAGGTAGATGACTGGAGTCTCCTTTGAAGGAACTTAAAATCCCAAAGAACAGATCTAGACATCCTGACATTTCAGAATCCCAGTTAAAGGACAGCTGGGAGAGATCAAGGACGACTTGATCTCTCTGGAGCAGAGACTACCTCCTAACAAGTCCTACTCAAGCAACTGTCAGTGCCCTCGGCAATATCTCATTCTTAAATTTGATCAACTAAGGAGCATCAGATATTTGAGGTAAACTTTCAGTGCGAAAGACGGAGAGTAAAACATGCAAGAGAAGGAGGGGGAAAGAGTTGGGAAGAAATACAGATAATACAGGAGCAAATATTTTTAAAAACATTCTAATATCCTTAAAGAAATGAGAGAAAATATGGTGTATATTGAACAAGAACAAGATACGATGAAAAAAGAATGAGAGAATAGAAACAGTGGCCCAGGTAGCTGACATAAGCCCTGCTAGCTGAAATAGAAACTCAACTGAAAGACTGAAGGATAAAATCTCTTCCAGAGAGTTGACGAAAAAGTTGTCTGAGAGACAATGGGAGGGGAAATGTCCAAACAGTAGAAGGTCAATCCAGAAAATCCTATACCTAACAGGAGTGCAAGAAAAAAAATTGAAGAGAATTATTAAATAGATAATATATTTCTCAGTATATCATGATATCATTCTCTAGATTGAACATGAGGATTGTGTCCTCAACATAATGAATGGACACAGTTCACCAAGTCATAAAATTACAGTGGGTATTACAGTAGAAATAAAGATAAGATCCTAAAAGTTTCCAGGAAAAGAAAAGAATGTGTGTGTGTGTGTGTAAACTCTAAGGAGTAAGAAACCATGGTATTTGTCAACAGCAACATCAGAATCAAAAAGACGATAGAGACTCGGTGCCTGTGGCTCAATCGGCTAAGGCGCCAGCCACGTACGCCTAAGGTGGTGGGTTCAAATCCCCAGCCTGGGCCCATCAAACAACAATGATGGCTGCAACCAAAAAATGGCCGGGCATTGTGGTGGGCGCCTGTGGTTCCAGATACTTGGGAGGAGGAGACAGGAGACTTGCTTGAGCCCAGGAGTTGGAGGTTGCTATGAGCTGTGATGCCATGGCACTCTACCCAGGGGGATAGCTTGAGGCTCCATCTCAAAAAAAAAAAAGAGGATAGATCTTTCCCACGGGGTGGGGGTGGGGGAAAGCCAACAGAATTATAAGTGCCTTCAAAATTATAAGTCAAAGGGAAGGAGAATTCTACACCTAACCAAGTGTCACTTATGAGAGTAAAATAATGGCACCTGTTAGCCAGTTGAGATCTCAAATCTTTACAGTCTACTTGCTCTTTCTGAGCAACTATGGAAAATGTGCTACGCCAAAATGGGAGTGTAAAATAAGAAAGGAGGAGGAGGTTTGGACAATGAGATCTGCTGCAGGCCTGGAACCGCGTATCTCCTTTGGGAAATGACTTATTGCCCAACTGAAAGGAACATGATTAGTCTCCAGCTCAGTGATTTTTCAGCCTGTGTACCACGGCACACCAAGAGGATTTTAAGTGTGCCATGAACATTTTTAAAGATTGTTAATTAAATTATTTTCAAAAGAAGTTCAAAGCACAGGAAATGCATTCCTTTTTTTTTTTTTACTCTTTTTTTCTGATTAACATAATCAGATCTTAATCATAATCATAATCATAATCTTGAACACAGGTTCAAGAGGGCCATAAAATAAAAAAGGCTAAAAAACACCACTCTACCTGAGAGCTCCTTTGGAACCTGCCCTACTTTTGAGTCAAGGTCGCATTCTTTTGGGGGTGGCCCTTAGTCAATGATCAAGTGAAGTGTTGATAGATGACTTAGTCATTTCTGTGCACCATGGGTCTCTCAAAAGGGCAGTGTCTGCACTGGCATTCCCATTTGGGGTGGGAGAGTCTTGCAACTCAAGCTACTAAGTCCCCAGTTCAATCTTTGTATTACCTTTTCCTTTCATAGCTATTACTCCTCAATAAATCTGTTGCCTTCTTAAATATACCTTAGTGTCTCCTCAAAGAATCTAACTGGCGCGTAGAATGTAATACAGAACAGAAATGAAGAATAGTCCTAGATGATGGTTGTTCAGCAAGCCTGAAAAATTACAGACCTCAACTCAGGCTCCCCGAAGGTAACCTCCAGGTTAAAAAATGCTGGTTAGATTATCTGATAGGCTCTCCCATGTGGAAATTGTTTTAAAAGGAATTTTACAGTTCTGTGCCAGAGTCTAGAAAGACTCAGAGACACATATATACAAAATTCAGAAAAAGGAAATCCAAATAATAACTGCTGATAAGACAGAAATTCATAAAAGAGGAAATATAATTATACTGCACTCCTTGACTTGCTGGGGAACGTCAAAATATAAAAACTAAATATCAATTTTTAATTTTTTTACTTTTTAATTTTTCAGAGAGAGGGTCTCACTCTATCACCCAGACTGTAGTATGGCAGCATTATCACAGCTCACTGCAGCTTCCAGCTCCTGGGCTCAAACAACCAGCCTGCCTCTGTCTCCCCAGTAGCCTGGACTACAGGCACACATCACAGTGCCCCACCCAAAAACTAAATGTCAACTTAATTAAAGCAACATGCAACAAGTGTTAGTGAAGGGCAAGTTGGGATGGTGGTGAAAGAGATCTAAATCCCCATTCTACCATCCATTAGAATAAAGAGATAATGTCTAAAATCAATGTGCCTGCAATAGCAGTGCAAATGACAGGAGAAACAGTGGGAGGAGTTCCAGGCTGTGTATCAAGTGGAGGAATACTGTCCTCCCTCACAAGCCTTGAGATGCAACTTGACTTTACCTTTGTGACTATAGATAAAAAAATTTTTTAAAAAAATTAATTTATGAAAAAATGGCAACTCAGAGGCAAGAAGTGGAAACCTCATCGATACCCCTTAGTTCCCAGTAGGAATCCACGAAGGGAAGAATGGTGGGCGGTGTGGGTAGGCTGAAATTGCTCTGGTCTCAGATGCCGTGATTCTGTGTTATAAGCCAAAAGTCCCTGATCAGTAAGCCCTTCCCCCATTGACTCTGTCCCCTGGTTTATCAAAGTTGGAATTTCCCCAGCCTGTTCAGGGGACATTATTGGGGCCAGAATTTACTTATTGGAAGAGATGAGAACAGAAATGAAGATGCACTGTCAGCCAGCTGGCTAGGAAAAATTCAAATATTATTTAAAAAGAGACAGAGAGAGAGAGAAAGATCACATTTAGTGGGCTGGTTTTGTCAGAAAATATTTGTAAACTGCTGCCCAGTGGACAGCAGCAAGGCAGGTTTGGACAAAGATGTACAAGCAGGGTGCAGAGGAGGAAAGTTCCAGCCCGTCAGGATGAGGAAGGAACAGTGTGTTTGCTCCCTGTATCGATGAACAGATTGTGATGGGAAAAATAAGGGAAGCTTGTTCCAGACAACCCCCAGGGGTGAAGCCAGCCAGATCGAGGTTACAGGAACATGGCAGCAGCCTGTGAGGAAGAAAAGTCAGAGGCATTGTAGGCGTGGCCCTCTGAATAAAAGTTACAGAGGGAGACCATGGTGGTACTTGTGAACAACTGTGGGTGCTCTCCGTTGAAACGTACCCTATTTTGAAGGGTGACTTGGGAAAAACTAATCAAGAAATTAACAAAGAAGTCGTATTTTGTGCAGAATTAGTAGGGAAAAGTATGAAAACCATCATAGATTTTAATTTCTTTTTTCCTTTCAAAAGTTTTAAATGGGTTTCATCATAGGTTCACAGGAAGTCGCAAAGATAGTTTAGAAAAGTTCCACGTAACCCTCAAGAGTTACATTTTATGTAACTGTAGACATACATAATATGAGAACCATGAACTTGTTATCGAGACAATGTGTATCTATAGTTTCTATTCTATTTCATCACACAGTAGAAGCATGAAACGATCAAGGTTAATAGTCATCATATCCCATCACCACGAAGATCTCCCTTATTGCACCCCCCTTATAGTCACACTCTCCCCTTCCTTGCCCCCACCATCCTTAATCTCTGATAACTACTAATCTACTTGCCATCTCTATGATTTTCTCATTTTGAGAATGTAACTTTTAATATTAGTGAATTCAAGTCTCCTATATGTTCATAAAATGCAAAGCATAATATTACAACAGACCTGACACAGTGACTGATGCCTGTAGTCCCAGCTACTCGGGAGGCTGAGGCAAGAGGATCACTTGATTTTGGGGATTGAGGATTTTGAGGTTGCTGTGAGCTATGATGATGTCACTGCATTCTAGCCCAGGCAACAGAGCAAGACTGTCTCTAAATGTATGAATGAATAAATTTTAAAAAACACTTGCTAACACATGACACAATTTAAAAACTAGAGCATTAACAAACCCAATTCCAGCCTTTGGCCTCTCCCATGGAGAGGGTAATCACACTTTTGACAATGTAAACCTGGTCTCTGGGGAAAAGCTCTGATTTGCAGTTTTTGTCAGTTTTCATGGTGTAAATCCTCCCACACAGCTGATTGCAAGCTACCAACCTGAAGTAACTAAGTGGGGAGCTGGGAAGAGATGTGTGGAGTCAGCTCTGGCAAGCCTGTACAAGCCTGCTCCAGCACCTCTGATCTTGAAGTCAGTATTTATCATTCCAGGAAAAAAATGTGTGTGAGAGTATATAGACACACATTAGATATAGTAGTAGGCTGAATAATGGACCCCCAAGATGTCCACATCCTAATCCCTGGAACCTGTGAGTATTACCTTAAATGGCAGAGACTTTGCAGATATGATTAAGTTTTAAGGCACTCAAAATATGGAGATTATCCTGGATTATCCAGCTGGGCCCCAAATACAATCATAAATGTCCTAATAAAACAGAGGCAGAAGGAGATTTGACTATAGATGAAAAGGCAATGTGACCACAGAGGCAGACATTAAAGGGATGTGGCCAAGGAACACTGGCAGCCACGAGAAGCTGGAAGAAGCAAGGAACAGATTCTTCCCTGGGGCCTAGGGAGGAAGCACAGTCCTGCCAACACCTTGACTTTTCGCCCAGTGAAACTGATTTCAGACCTCTGGCCTCCAGAACTGTCAGAGAATAATAATGTGTTGTTTTAAGCCACCAAGTTTGTGGTAATTTGTTACAGCAACCACAGGAAACTAAGACACACACACACAATGCTTTATCACATTATTAAAATATCCTTCTATTCATTTAGCTAGATTTTATCTTTATAAAATTGCCATACTGTGTGTGTAAATACATAGAGGGTACCAAAAACTTATATACATTTTTTTTTTGAGACAGAGCCTCAAGCTATCCCCCTGGGTAGAGTGCTGTGGCATCACAGCTCACAGCAACCTCCAACTCCTGAGCTCAAGCGAGTCTCTTGCCTCAGCCTCCCAAGTAGCTGGGACCACAGGCGCCTGCCACAGCACCGGCTATTTTTTGGTTGCAGCTGTCATTGTTGTTTTGGCGGGCCCAGGCTGGATTCGAACCCGCCACCCTAGGTGTATGTGGCTGGCGCCCTAGCCACTTGAGCCACAGGCACTAAGCCTATACATTTTTAAAAGGAAAAAACTGTATTAAAATTGTAATCTCAAATATATACCCATAATATTTGTTATATTGTATATTGTATCTTTTTTTTTTCCTAAGAGTCTCACTTTGTTGCCCTTGGTAGAGTGCCATGGCAACATAGCTCACAGCAACCTCAAACTCTTGAGTTCAAGTGATTCTCTTGCCTCAACCTCCCAAGTAGCTGGGACTATAGGCATCTGCCACAATGCCCGGCTATTTTTAGAGATGGGGTCTCACTCTGGCTCAGGCTGGTCTTAAACCTGTGTGCTCAGGCAATCCGCCTGCCTCGGCCTCCCAGAGTGCCAGGATTACAGGTCTGAGCCACCACGCCCAGCCTTGTACATTGTACCTCGTATCTCTTACAATTGTAGAAGTCAATTGTGACTTGAGTACTATGCTTGTACATTATACATAAATTTATACATTATACATTACATGTATACATTATAAATATATACATTTGTACAACAGATACATTGGTATATATTGAGTATTGCAATTTTTATACAGTTTTTGCCTTTCTTAAAATACATGTGCATTTTTTGGCACCCTCTGTATAAATTTAGATTCTGGTACTTGATTGTTTTCACTCAACATTGTTTCTAAGATTTAGCCATTTAACTTCATGGAGCTGTAATTCATTTATTTTCACTGCTGGCTGATACTCCATGACATATTACTTATCCATTTTCAGTGGGATTTGGTAGGTATCCTTTATCAGATTAAAGAAGACTGGGGTTTTTTCCCCTGAACTGCAACTATGCCCAGGATGTCTTGCATTCTTTCACTCATTTACTGAGTGAGATAAAAATTGTGGAAGATAACAAGCTGAAATGAATGGTCTAAGATTGTGGGATTCCAAATCCTCTAGCCAGTGTAAATGTGAGTGAGTCGCCTCACCAAGAGGAGAGAGCTGGGCAAGGTATGTCCAGGTCTTGGCAGGAGGGAGAACACCTACTCTGCTCCCATGGCACCAACAGAGCCCATCAGGCTGGTGATGAGTAAGGGAGGGGGCTCAGGGCCACTCCCAGGCATCCGCCACAATGCCCAGCTATTTTTAGAGACGGGGTCAGAACCAGATGAGGGTAGAAAGCCAGCCTGAGACATGGTGACTCAAGAAGGTGAGAATGCCCCATTAGATGAAAATCAAGAATAAAACAACTTTGGGTGGTGCCTGTGGCTCAAAGGAGTAGGGCACCAGCCCCATATGCCAGAGGTGGTGGGTTCAAACCCACCCCTGGCCAAAAAAAAAAAAAAAAAAAGAATAAAACAACTTCAAAAAGGTTTCTGACTTCTAGCTGGACAAATCATCCTTGGATTCCCTGAATATCCAGGAAGATAAATGACATGAATGATTGGAGTGAACCCTGAATGACTCAACCTGAGATGAAATAGACAAGGGTTCATGAGACAGTTTTTCCTTCTCCCTTGGAAGGTCTGCCCCGGACAGTCTTGCTTCACTGGCAGGTGAATCAGCTCTCAAACCTGAGTCATCATCCCAGTTCCCACTACTTAGCCACCCATTTCTTCACCCCTTACCCCATATGTGAGCTCTTTCCTCAGTTGCCAGTAAAATTATTTCCTTTCATGAGAATTATGGAAATTATAGATGGTTCCAGGGGGACCTGGAAGGTAGTTCCCATTTTGCTTCCCAGCCTAAGCAAATGAAAATCCTGTTTTTCAACTTAATGCTATCTTAGATTTTACATAGGAATTGCTGAGTCAAAGGGCAGGTATAGGCTGGGTGTGGCGGTTCATACCTGTAATTCTAGCACTCTGGGAAGCCCAAGAGGGAGGATCCCTTGAGCTCAGGAGTTTGAGTCCAGCCTGTGCAAGAGCAAGACTCCATCTCTACTAAAAATAAAAAAGTACCCGGGCATTGTGGCAGGCACCTGTAGTCCCAGCTACTCGGAAGACCAAGGCAGGATTGTTCAAAGCCAGGAGTTTGAGGTTGGTGTGAGCTAGGCTGATACCATGGCACTCTAGCCTGGGCAACAAAGTGAAATTCTATCTCCAAAAAAAAGTGAGGGGGAGGCACAGTTTTTATATATATATATATTCCCTTTACTTCGTGGCATCAAACATCAGAACATCAGCTCAAGTGTCTGTAAGTGCTTTAGATGGAAGAAGGGCTCTTACTTCTTCCAAGGCAGAGCCCCTGGCAGGCTTGGCCTCAGTAAGGGAAGATACTTGGCTGGGCTGGGGAGCCTGGCAGGCTTCAGATGAGTCGGCAGCAAGGCCCTAGACATCTCCTGGTGAAGGCTTCCTCATGCCCATCCTCCAGGCACCATCTCTGAGGCCGAGAAGCTGGCCGTGCTCATCCTTCACCATCAGCCTTCCTGCACATCTGTAGGCAACGTTCGACTGCTCAGTATTTGTTCTTCCAGACTGGGAATGCATTGTTTTTTTTTTTTTTTTTTTACAGTTTGCCCTTTAGCCACCTAATTTCTCATGTGACTTACTCCAGAGGCCAGGTAAAAATCTGGTGGAAGATTTGTGAAGAAGAAAGGTGAAAGGATAAGGTAGCCTTCCTTATCCACGTAATCTCTGGCCCTTATCATTTAGAGATAATCTAGAATAGTCCGTATGTTACAACTTCCTCTTTATGAGCTATTAAGCAGCTTTTTCTCTCCAGAGGCTGTTGAGGAATCCCACCTTGCTGGAGGATATCAAGACCATATTCAGGTTTTCTGATTCTCTATCCAAAGTTCTCTTGCCATTACATCATATCCTACTTTTTGAAGTTGAAATTGAAGACATACTTGCCATCAGTGACTCAAGAGGCCATTCAACAGGTCACTTCTGCCTCCTCTGTCATTGAACAGGCAGATGATAACTCTGAAGGACTTTGCCAACAGCTGTCAGTGGTCCTTATTTCCATAATCACAGACTGAATCAACAAACTCACTTGTAAGACTACATTTGATGCCTTTGAGAGCAACACTGAGATTGGGTTTACTGCCAAAAGCTCCCAACATTTCTAGATCTATTCTAAATCAATGGCTGTCTTTGCAAAGCACAAAGGCAAACATCAAGCTATCCAAAATCAATAGACAAGAGTAATAGGGAAACAGGACCGGGTAGCACAACGGATAAGGAAATAACAAAGCCAAAGGTTATAGAGTGATTGCTTTCTAATTTGTCTTTATAAAGAGGAAAAAGAATCGAATGAGAAATTGGCAAGTCACGGAGTGAAAATGTCAGAAACGTTTTATATCCAAAGGCTTTGCCACACACTGTCTTGCACAATGTTAGAGGAAGTAAAGCTGATATTGAGAATATTTTTATAAGGCTGAGCCAGCCAGGAAGCCAGGGGAAAATACTTTTAAATTTGGGAAAATTACAGGCCTGCTATTTGACATTAGTTGGAGAAGAATATCAAACCTCAGAACTTACTCTGAGAACTTGAACAAGAGAAGTACTTTAAGCCCTGTGCCTGGCTCAGGGGAGGGTGGATCCCTCTAGGACTTAAAGGGATTATTTGTGGAGATCTCTAGGAAAGCCCCTGCCAAAGGGAAATGAATACAGGGGCTCACATTTCTACTAAAACCTCTTCTAGCTGGGCACAGTGGTGGCTCACGCCTCACCTGTAATCTCAGCACTCTGGGGGGACCAACAAGGGTGGATTGCTTGAGCTCAGGAGTTCAAGACCAGCCTGAGCAAGAGTGAGACCCTGTCTCTACTAAAAATAGAGAAACTAGCAGGGCATTGTGGTGGGCACTTGTACTCTTAGCTGCTTGAAAGGCTGAGGCAAGAGGATTGCTCCAGCC
Organism: Galagoides demidoff; assembly: GCA_963574575.1. Taxonomy (NCBI): domain Eukaryota; kingdom Metazoa; phylum Chordata; class Mammalia; order Primates; family Galagidae; genus Galagoides; species Galagoides demidoff. Next base: position 12,405 of record CAUYQV010140198.1, read on the forward strand.
TAAGCATTTGAGGTTGCTGTGAGCTATGATGCCACAGCACTTTTCCCAGGGCAACAGAGTGAGGCACTCTCAAAAAATAAAATAAAATAAAATAAAATAAAATAAAATAAAATAAACCCTTTTCTAAGTGTTCAGAGAGAACAAGGACATAGAGAACCTGTCTGTGGACTGGGCCCTGAGCAGGCTGGAAAACCTTATCTCCCCTGAGCATGGGCCCAGCACCACAATTAAATTGAAAACAAACTTATTATTTTGAAAAAGAAAAGTGATAAGGGCATAAGTCTTACCATATAATAAAATGTATTATCAAAACATAATGAACAGAACCGTGTAGTATCAAGTCAGAAGAAGTCATAGAGTTGGATGAAGCAGATGTGAAGGTCCACAGGTAAGTCTCAGATACAAACAGAAACTTTGGTATAGAGTCTGTTGGCGTTTCAAATCAGGAGGGGGAAAAGGCTCATTTTAAGAGTAATATTGGGACAACTGGGTCGCCATCCCAACAAAAATGAATTCTAGATAGCTAAAAGACTTAGAAGAATTATACAGTGACTAGAAAAATATGCGAGATTTTTAATTTTTGTAGTCTAGGAGCAGAGAAGGCCTACAAAGCTCAGATACCATACCAGACAAGATGGGGAACCTTGATTAAATGGAAAGAAAAATATTTCTGCATGGCAACCCCTGTGCACAAGCAAAATCAAAAGAAAAATGACAAACCAGGGAAAAATATGTGCTGTTCAAATTAGAAGTAAAATGGAAAATCCTTTAAGGAGCTCCTACCAATCACTGAGAAAAAGAGCAAAGCCCATATCCCCTTATTTGCAATATGAGGAAAGCAGATTAAAACTATAGTTTCTGTCTCAAAAATAAATCAGATTAATGAAAAAGTTAAACATTTTAAAAAAATGTTTTATTTTAAAATAATTAAGGACTCACAGGAAGTTTCAAAAATAGTAGAGTCTTGTATACCCTTTGCCCAAAGCCACACAGCTGGCAAACGGCTTGGCCAGGATTTGAATCCACTCTGTGTGACTCCAGAGTCCACTGTCTTCAAGTAGGTACACGGCCTCACCCGCCCACAAGTGAAGGAGGCTGTGGGAACCGACACCAGTGGAAGATCTGGGGACCGAAACTTTTTGAGATGTCCCCACATGATGTGTGTTTACCTAGAAGGAGGCAAAACAAGAGAAGGAGGGCAGCCAGGTTCTTACTATTATCTTGTGGCTCAGAAGCATCACCTCACTACTGGCCTTCACAGTTTACATCAGCATCATTAATACATAAAACCGTCCCTACCCCAGGGCATCTCAGGGAAGGGTTTTCAGCAGCATGAAGCTGTGTCCATATAGCAAGAGGAAGTGTGAAAGATCCATGTGCTGTGGGTCTGTGCACTGGAGATCGTAACATGCCTGTCCACACAACACTCTCCACAAATGTGCACAACGTGCCTGGCCTGGGAGGCCTGGGAGGGATTTGCTGCTGCATGTAGCCACCATCACCAGCTGCCTGTTCCCATCTTCCTTCCTACACAGTCTCAATTTAACAAACATTTTCTTCTCTTTTTTGTTTTTGAGACAGAGTCTCACTCTGGTGCCCAAGCTAGAATGCCATGGCCTCAGCCTGGCTCACAGCAACCTCAAACTCCTGGCCTTCAAGCCATCCTCTTACCCAGCCTCTGAGTAGCTGAGACCACAGGCATACACTTCCACACCCCACTAAGGTTTTCTTTTTTTTTTTTTTTTTGGCTGAGGCTGGGTTTGAACCCACCACCTCTGGCATATGGGACTGGTGCCCTACTCCTTTGAGCCACAGGTGCTGCCCCCCACTAAGGTTTTTATTTTTAGTAGAGATGGGGCCTCCCTTTTGCTTAGGCTGGTCTCAAACTCCTGACCTCAATCAATCCTCCTGTCTCTCTTAGCCTCCCAGAGTGCTAGGATTATAGGTGTGAGCCATGGTGCCCGGCCACAACAAACATTTTCTGAAGCCTCATGTTAATTGCTGCCCTGGTGAGGGGGACAAAAACTGCTTTAAGAGAAGACACAGTCCTGGTCTTTATAAGAGTCAGCCCCTGCTCCGTGGCACCTGCTCTTGCTGAAGAGACATTAATTATATGAGCCTGGGAGAGTGTTGAACAGGAGCCTGGTCATCCTGAATGGGTCCTGGTGTGGCCACCCACTAGTCATGGGTCTACATAGAAACCCCATCTCCGGTCTGCACCTCAGTTTCCTCTTTTATAAAAAAGAATAGTAATGCCCATCTTGGCTTGGAGCCCATAGCTCAGCAGCTAAGGGTACCAGCCACATACACGGGAGCTGGAGGGTTCGAATTCAGCCCAGGCCTGCCAAACAACAATGACGACTACAACTAAAAAAAAAAAAAAAAAAAAAGCTGGGCATTGTGGCAGCACCTGTAGTCCCAACTACTTGGGAGGCTGAGGCAAGAGAATTGCTTAAGCGCAAGAGTTTGAGGTTGCTATGAGCTGTGACACCACAGCACTCTACTGAGGGTAACATACTAAGACTCTGTCTCAAAAAAAAAAAAAGGATTTAAGAGAAAAGGAAGGGACTCCTGAGGGCAAGGTGGGTGTCGTGAAAATCCAGTACTAAAATGGTCAGAGGACATTGACTTCCAGCTCTGCAAGGGGGGAGGGGGGATGACCACTCAGGATGTGAAATCCCAGACTTGGTGGGAGCCTGGAACCAACCTTGCTCAGCAGAGGAGTAGACCCTGCCTGGTGGGCTGTGGCTCCTGCGAGAATTAGACGGCCACTGCCCTATTTGCCCTGCCCCAGCAATGCTTTATAGCTCTTGTTGGAAGCTGCCAAGAGGTCTGTATCTTATTCCCTCCTCCTCCACCAGCTCCAAGCACAGATTTAGCTCAAAGTAGAAAGCTAGAGAGACACTATTACAAACGTTGGCCTCTGACTGTTTCTCCTGGCATGTGACTGCAGAAGCCTCAGTCTTCCTGGGATTGGATAGTCTCCCAGTGCTCAAAAACAGAGTTACCCCAGGAGCCACATCCCTGTGTGAACAGAGCATCAATCCACGTGCTCCAGACCAGATCTGGGGTCCAGGGCTCTAATCTAGGGGACAGTAAGCTGGAACTGAGCTGTCACCTCACCTCCTACCTGAGGGATGACCTTACTGATAGGAAGTGCATGGTGTAGGGAACCGGGAAGCAAGGTAAGGCCAGCTCTACCCCGGGCCAGGCCAGGGAGGGAGAACCTGGTCTGAGGGTGGGCATTCTGGGGACCACAGGCTTATCCAAGCCCGGATGAGGCCCTGTGAGAGGTGGGTCCTGAGGATGGGCAGGACAGAACCCCCCTGCTTCCCCCTCTTCATGATGGAAGACGCACACTCTTTCCTTGGATTTGCTGCTTCTGGCCCTGTAGGCAGTGCCTCTCTGCTTCTTTCTGACCCAGAAACTGTACACCATGGCTCCCGTCCTGTGGTGGGGAGCCTGGCCTCTCTCCAGGACTCTCCGCTGAGCTTCCATGCTCACCAAGCAGCTGCCAGTGATTCATTCAGCCTCAGGTACCCACTCCCCAACTGGGGAGGATATCCCCGGCTTGGAGACACAAGATTGCTGGCAGCCTGTGTGACACGGTTGTTCCCAGGGAGGACCTTAGAGAGGCAGCATTTGTCATAGGGTGGGGCTCAGAAACCTCGCTAGGAGCAGACAAGTGTGAGCTTCTGCAGAGCTGCTCGGGCCTCTGACCACCATCACACCACAGCAGAAACAGATGATGGCCCCTGTCCAGACCCTGGGGGACACCAGCAGGGTTTAGGGAAGGCCACATTTCCTGTAAATATCATTTGTATGGACAGGAATTAAGGACAAAAATTTGTCTGGTAGTCACAGTTACAGGGACTCAGTCCTAGATTTTTATCCACTCAGACTGCGATCCAGAAGATGCCTTCAGGCTCATAGAGCTCCCTGACCTTGGTGCAGACCTCCCCACTGGCAGCCTCAGACCTATCTCACATACTTAACAGAGTTGCCTCAGCTAAGCAGATACTTGCTTTTAAATCACTTTTGCAGTTCCTCTCGGGTCCCACTTAGACCCTGTGGCAAAACTTGAGCGCCGGCCTGCACCGTCAGCATCAGCCCTGCCCTGCCCTGTGTCTAAACAGGAAATCTTCAAGTTCCAAAATGCACCTTCTTGAAGCAATAAAGGCTCTTAACAAGCTCCGCAATAAAAGACACTGACCCAGAAAAGTAAACTTTCACAGAGGGGAGGCTGCCATGATGGAGTGCACCAGTCACCAGGGCCAGCCCTCTCAGGATTTGCACAGATAACCTGGACAGAACAAGAAATGCTGGGCTCCCAGAGGGGCAGCGCAGGGCAGTTTGGGAAGTGTAGCCCACAGGGAGGACACATCAAGCAATTATTTAGAAGGGAGAATGAAGGAGAAAAGAAAGAATCAATCTGGAAGGAGTAGAAGGAAACTAAATTGTGAAAGGAAAAGCAAATAACAAAAGAAAGATGTGTTCATCTCCAAGGGGAGAATGACCTTCACGCCAATGGGTTGTTGTTAGTAGGTGATTTCCCAGGGCCAGCACCTCCCACCCACAGCTGCAGGACCAAGGTAAACAGGACGCTGGGGTCCCCTGGGGGGTGATAGGCTGTTGTAGGAAGTGCTGTTTTCCTATATAAGATTTAGATTAAAATCTCACTTAGGTTCACTGCTTTATTATCTTGAACAAAAGCTGATAAACTTTCAGCCTTTCTTCCATTGAAAGAAACCATAAAATGCCTCTTTCCAAAAAGTCACATCTATCACATTCGAAAATTAAGCACAGAAAAGACAAAAACACTATGTAGAGGGAGGTGCCTGTGACTCAGAGGAGTAGGGCACTGGCCTCATATACTGGAGGTGGCAGGTTCAAACCCACCCCCCTCCGGCCAAAAACTGCAAAAAGAAAAAAAACACTATATAGGAAAAAAGTACCTTTATGATTTTAGGAAGTTCTATTCTCACTCATACCAGATTATCTATTTGAAAATAAATTAGAAAACTTGGAAGAATATTCACTTTTTCAGGCCCCAATAATAGCCACAATAACAACAGTGGTTACTCTTAATTTTCATACATTTTGGAGAGAGAGGGCTAAGTCCAAAACAAAACAAAACAAAACAACAACACACTTAGGGAGGGGGTGTTGCATGGCACTTCCTGTACACTAAGCAATATTTTCAATGGTTTATGCACATTAACTCTTCCCATCCCAACACTAATTGTACAGGTAGCTGCTGTTATTATCTCCTCTTTACAGAGGTGGAGAAACCAAAGGGCAGAGTTTCAGTGACTTGCTGAAGGTAACACAACCAGTAAATTGTGAAGCTCAGATTTAACCCACATAGTCCAGTATCACGTGTGAGATTTTGAACTCTAAACGCTTCCAGTGGGAACCCCCAAACCACACAGAAGGTTGTGCAATAAGAGAGAATTGACTTTACATAAATTTGGGATAATTATTAGGTCACAAGTGAGGCTGCAACAATGGGTCCATTTTAAGTTAATTTTAGAAGGTCTCCAACATTTTATCATGAAACCTAGAGAGTCAATCTTTCCAAGTTTTGCTTTCCTTACAGTTATTTTCTTTCTGAAGTGAGAGGGACCCCAAAGTCTACTTTCTCGTAGGAACAAGAAAGTCACACCAGTGTGTCACATATAAATCAGATATTTCTGTACCATCTTGAAGGAGTCATTGTCATAAGGCTAAAGAAGAGTTTGGAGAAATAAAAAAAACTAGATCATAAAATCCCAATTCCTGGGCAATAATTTAAATCCTTCTAATCGTCTCCCCACTTTGGTTTTAAAATATTTATTTCATCTACTTCAAAGAGAACTTTCCAGACCAAAGATTGTCACTGTAGGTGGATCAAGGGTTCTCTACTCCCATTTGGGGAGCTTGTGAATGCTCCAGGCTGCAAAGAGATCACATCCCACCTCAGGGTCTGTTTGGAAACATATCACAAATGAGCTGGTCTTAAAATTGGTTTAGTGTGAACATTTTCACCTTATCTCCTTAAACCCAGCAATGAGACAGAAAACAGTATGCTTGAATGATCTCTACCGTGTAAGAAAGAAACAAATTTTGATGACCACTTAGCCAACAGGAGTAAAGAAAGCAGAATTTATGGTTCAAAAACATTAAGATGCTTCTTGGAAATCATATCCTATGGATTCACTAATCCAGTCGTCCTCAAACTACAGCCCTCAGGCCACATACAACCCGCCTAGCACATTTATCCAGCCCGCCAGGTGTTTTTGCCACGCTTCCCGTCCTGCTTAGCAGCCGACTAGTCCCGGGGCCCACACTCCGGTCTTCCAACGGTCTGAGGGACAGTGAACTGACCCCCTGTTTAAAAAGTTTGAGGACACCTGCCTAATCACTGGCCACAGATTAAAATTCAGAGTTATTTCCCTAAGTCCTATAACTACCACTTAAGTTCTCTAGAAGCTAATTTTGACTTGTGTGGATGTCTTTGATCAGTTCTGTGAATCTCTCAACCATCTGAAAAGTAATTTTCATTGAAATGTGATTATGTGGTAAAAAGTAGCCTTTAACTGTTCCAGAAATTTTGCCCAAATGCCCTCATCTCAGGCCCTCTCTGCAAGACTCACTGTAATCTTTTAGGGGAAATAAATTTTTATTAATATTACTTTTATTATACCAAAATATACAGATGCTAATGAAGATTTGCTTGGTTGGTTGTTTAAATGAAGTGATTAAGCCCTTTTAGAGCATCTTTGTGGCCTGGAGCCACACAGTTTCTTTGTGGGGTGTTGGAGGGCTGGTGGATAATTCCAAAAAACAATTCACAGAGAGTAGTCCTATAATGCATATTTGTAAATGCTGTTTACTATGTAAACCTTACCTCTGTTCTATGCAAAAAGGAGCAGATAAGTAAATTACTGCAGAAAATCAGTTTCTAAATAATTTTTTCAAATAAAATTTTATTCTGTTTTATATATTTGCTCTAGAAAAACACAAAAAAAGTATAAAGCAAATGTTAACATCAGTCATAACCTCACCTCCCAGAAAAGGAAGTAACATTTTGTTCTGTTCCTTTTCTACATCTGGAAGTAGAACATCTCCCCTGAGCAACAAGGAGATCTCTACCATTGGCAATATTCACTTGTCAGGATGATTGTGGAATGGAACTCGGCGGCAGGCAGGGAGAGTGGATTACAATATCCTTGCCAGAAAGTTCCATAACCATATTTATCTCCAGGGTTGACCTATGTCTCTATAGGGTGTGATTTATGGATGTCTTGAACCTTCTACCTCCCATCAACAATCTTGGTCATGTTTATAGCCACAGACTTGGGACAGCACCTGTACTGTACACAGCAGGTGCTCAATAAATGTTTGGAATCCATGAACCTGGCTGCTGTGGTTGCTCCGTTGCTTTCCATTTCTGGAGACTGTGGGCCAGCAGACATGCTGGGCTTTGAACATGAAGGGGTGAGGGTAAATTTGCCCTTTTCCCCTAAAAGTTCACTGAAAGATCAACTCCCAGTTTAGGCAGATTAATAAGAGGAAGGTTTACTTACCACACACAGGGAGAGAATCACAGGGTGATTACTCAGTAGCCCAAGGATGGTCAGATATTCTTATACCTATCCATTTGTGGGGGGGAAGGAGGAGTACAGGTAATTCTGTTTTAGGGGCATTAAACAGTTGCTAGGGAGGATGAATAGATAGTTGGGAGAATGAATGGATGGGGGAAACAGATTGATGTGTAAATTAATCTGTGAGACAGACATTATGTTTAAAATGATTTGGCCCAAGTCTGATTGCATTCTTGATCTTTTTCCTGAAATACATTGAGATAACAGGGTAAGGAAGGGAAGTCTATTCTTTGGGATGGGTCAGCCTGGTTTATGCAGATAAAGGGTAAGCCTTTTCCAAGGGCCTGCTAATCTCTAAGACCCTACAATTCAAAATATTCTTTATACCAAAGAGTCATATTTGGGAGTGAAATTTCCTTAGCTCCAACCAGGCTTTGAGGTGACCAATGCTGAGAACTGCTGTCTTCTTCTTCTTCTTCTTTTTTTAAAAAAATCTATTTATTTATTTTATTTTGACCAGGGCTGGGTTTGAACCTGCCACCTCCAGCATATGGGACTGGCGCCCTACCCTTTTGAGCCATAGGTGCCACCCTTGCTGTCCTCTTAATTCACAGAATTATACGTTTTCTGTTGTTTCTTGAGAGGGCTCTGGGTGATAGCTTTCACATGGTGCTATGGAGAATGAGCCAATTTGGACTTTTAAAAATCTACCAAACAAACTAACCCCCTAACATTTAATTTGGTGAATGAAATGCCAAAGTGGATGATTTCACTCAGTGGAGGAGACCACAGAGGCTTTCTCCTGGTGGAGGGTGAGGAAGGATGGTAAAGACAGAGACTGACTTTAAAGTAGTAAATAGCTTTCTCGGGGATCAAATGTCATGTACCACCCTAACTTACCATAAGAGGTCTCAAATTCAAGTATTGCAATATTTTTGTGGCATAAGAACAGAAAAATTTTAAAGACAGTCTACCAAATAGCATTTTATTCGTTCCTAATGTTCATAACTAGCACTTCTATAAGCAGAGGCTATCTCACATATAGGAGATTTAGAGCTATTGCTTTAGAAGATCATATGACTGAATTGATTCTATGCCTGAGAACTGGAGTTGGAAGCACCAGCGAGTCTGGGTGCCGTGGCACTCGCCTGTAATTCTAGCCCTCTGGGGAGGCTGAGGTGGGAGGATCCCTTGAACTCAAGAGTTTGAGACCAGCCTGAGCAAGAATGAGATCCCATCTCCACTAAAAATAGAAAAATTAGGCAGCGCCTGTGGCTCAAAGGACTCGGGCGTGGGCCCCGTATACTGGAAGTGGTGGGTTCTAAACACAGCCCAGGCCAAAAACTGTAAAAAAAAAAAAAAAAAAGAAAAAGAAAAAAGAAAAATTAGCCAGGCACTGTGGTGGGTGCCTGTAGTCCCAGCTTTTTGTGAGGCTAAGGCAGGAGGATGGCTTCAACCCAGGAACTTAAGGTTGCTATGAGCTAGGCTGAGGGCATGGCACTCTAGATTGGGCAACCTAGTGAGACTCTACCTCCGAATAAAATAAAAAAGAAAGAAAAAATGAAAAAAGAAACCACCAGCTGGGAGTGAAGGCTTTCTGCTTTGTCACGTGCAGGTGGACTCTGCCTGGGACTCTCCCCAGAGCTAAAGTCAGGCAAGGTTTCATTCTGAAAGTGTGTGAAGGGGTGGTGATACATTTCAGGTGAGCCAGGTAGGCAGAAAAGGGTCTCTCCACCTACACAAGAATGCCAAACAGCAGCCGCAGCCCCACCCCCTTCTTCCTCCCCAGTGTGGTTTACAGAGATCAAACAGTATCAGTGGACACATCTTCAGGGTTGTGAAGGGGAACACACTGTATCTTGAGGCATTTCATCTGTAGAACCTGTTAGGTGGGATATTGTTGGACACTGACTTAGAACAAATAAAAACTGTGTGCTATGTGAAAGAAAAAATGTTCTTTCCCGTATTGGCAGCTACCGTGACATCTATTTTGGCTTTAGACTGCAGTTCTCAACCTGTGGGTGGTGACCCCTTTGGGGGGTCAAATGATCCTTTCACAGGGGTTTCCTAAGACCATCCTGCATGTCAGATATTTACATTATGATTCATAACAGTAGCAAAATTACAGTTTTGAAGTAGCAATGAAAATAATTTTATGGTTGGGGGTCACCACAACATGTGGAACTGTATTGAAGGGCTGAGAACCACTGCTTTAGACTATTATGGGGGAATAAACTAAAAAAAAAAAAAAAAGGTAAAATATTTTCTGTCTCCAACTTATTTCAGGAACTGAAAGCTGTACCCCTGCCTCAGGCCAGTGGTCAGGAGAATGTCTTTTGATCTTTGTGCCACATGAGATAACTCAAGGGAATTGTCTGGAAGTCATAAGAGAGTCCAAGATGGGATGAACCTGGACAGAGGCCACGAGATTGTCTTTGCTGAAGATGAGACTGTGGGGTTAATCAGAACATGTAGAAGCTTCAAGCTGCTGCTCAGACGCAGGGATTTGGATTTTGACATGATAATCTGCCATTTTCCCCCTTTCCCAGCAAAGTAATAAATGTCTCTTTCTTTCTCCTCAAATCACTTGTCCTTGTTTTTCTAACGTGTCCTTGAAGTCAAGACCATTGGACCACAGGGAAGTTCCATCACATCTGGCTGCACTCACAACCCACCAAGTACAGGTATATAGAGAAAGCACCTTCTAGATTAAAATGTCAAGTACTAGTGTTTAATTGAGTAGGGATAAAGTTCTCAAAAGATACAAAAATATTCAGGATCCAGAGGGAATGCAACAGGGCAGTCATTTTTAATTTCTCGATAAAAACCCAAAGCTAGACCTGCAGGAGGAACATAAATGGCCTGCCTGGACCCTGGGGACTCACAGGGCCTTACCTGCCATCAGCCAGCAGGAGTCTGAGGCCTGAATACTCCCTCTGACTCCTGGCCTCACCCCCAGAACTCAACCGCCTTCAGTCCTGCATACCCTCCTCTCTCCCCAGTAACTGGACTCACTTCCAAGCTGATCTTACCAACCTTCTTTTTTTCCTTTAAGATTTTTCCAAGTGAAGGAACTAAATAAAAATGTGCTCTGATTTTCATGGTGATTGTTGTGAGGCTGTTAAGCTAAACAACTTTCATTTCAGGGAGCTCTGAAGGGCTCACACTCCCATTTTAACAAGGACAATCCTCCCTCCATGTACTAAACGCTTCTCTTTGTTCCTCCAAAGGAAGTTCACTCCATAAAGATTCCTGAGAATTTTTTTTTAATGGGAAATTTGCCAGGGCAGAGGTGGGATGGGGTGGGGCAGGCTGGTGAGAGATAGAGACGGGAAGAGGTCACATGGGCCTAACGCAAACTTCACTTGGAAAAGTTCCCCTAGACATATAGCCCTTTCCCCAAGTTTCCCAAAGCATCAACATCCTAATCTTTCCCCTAACCCAGCCACCTCCCCCTTTTCTTATGCAAAGCAATTTAGCTTGTGTGTCTGCAGGGACAAGACAGATCACTTTGTGGCCCATAAACCCACCAGGAACCCTCCTGATGGAGGAATTTTAAATACCAGACCATTTTTCTGTTTGTTTTTTTTTTTTTTTTCATTTTTGGGTACCTACACAAACCCATCTAGACCAATTGCACATTGCCTCCCGGAGATCCCCCTTGCTGAGTTAAGCCCACAACTTTGATGGTGGCAGCTCTTCTTCATGCCACACCCCGGATTTCTAGAATGACCCACTGACTTGAGTTAACATACCCCCTTAGCTCAGATTCAAAGCTTTTTTTTTTTTTTTTTTTTTAGACAGAGTCTCATTCTGTCACCCTGGGTAGAGTGCTATGTCATTACAGCTCATAGCAACCTCAAACTCCTGGGCTCAAGTGATCCTTTTGCCTCAGCCTCCCAGCCTGTCACAATGCCCAGCTATTTTTTTTTTTTTTGTAAAAAGGATAAAAAACATTTATTGTTCTTGTTAATTTTCAACACATACGCCATCGTTACCAATACAAAGGGTGATATGATTCCGTAGTTCTTGGAAAACATTTTCAAGTTGATTTTCAGTAATACCAGCAATCACATCTGTTATCCTAACTTCAAGTCTTCTAAAGATTGAGGTTTGGTTGAATAAACGTTAGCTTTTACATGTCCCCATAAAAAGAAACCCAATGGAGTTAAATCTGGCGAATGCGGAGGCCAGGAAGTGGGCCCCCTTTTCCAATCCATCTGTTAGGGAATTTCTCATGTAAAAACTGTCTAACATGAAAGCAATGGAACAAGAGGCATCATCTTGTTGAAACACTATATTCTCTGTCAGTCCTGATTCTTCGAGCTGAGGAATAAAGTAATTTTGCAGCATTTCTAAATAGCTATCACCATTAACACCCCCTTCAAAAAAGAAGGGCCCTATGACTCGATTTTTGCCCAAAGCATACTACACATTAACTTTGGGAGAATCTCTTTCATGTTCAACAGACTCACGTGGATTTTCAGTTCCCCAAATATGACGGTTATGCCTATTGACTTTGCCACTAATGTGGAATGTTGTTTCATTGGAGAACATTAAATTACTCAAAAATGCATCATCACTGCTAAGTTTTTCATTGAACTGGTGACAGAAAGTCGTGTGTGATAATCCTCTTCTTACATTTGATGAACTTGAATTCTGTACACTTTCATGTGAAGTCTTGTCTGCAGACTCTTCTGTATGGTAGACGTTGGAAGCCTCAGCTCTAGGGATCCCTCCCTGTCTTAATGACTTTCTTGGACTTGCCTGAAAGCTTTCTTCTACAGATGCTGCAGTTCCTTCACTAACACCTGCCTACCAGACCGTGGCTTATCACTCACAGAGCCTGTTTCTTTAAATTTTTTCATCCACTTCTATACGGATTTCCCGTGTGGTGCTTCTTTCTTGTAATGGGTTCTAAACCTTCTTTGGACAGCAGCGGCAGATTTTCTTTCTCTTCTAGTGAAACCACAGGTCAGTGTTAAAGTCAAAGTATTTCAAACTGCAAAAGAACTTTATGGACACCCTGTACAGTTCTTTCCTCAGGAGTTACTGGAATCATTAGCAAATTCTCAGGAGTTCCTGGAATCAAGAGAAATTCCCAGGAGGAATCATTAGCATATTCAGATCACAAAAGCAACAGTTGTGAATTCCCAGGAGGAATCACTAGCATATTCAGATCACAAAAGCAGGAGGAATTCCCAGGAGGAATCATTAGCATATTCAGATCACAAGAGCAATAGTTGTGAATTCCCAGGAGGAATCATTAGCTTATTCAGATCACAAAAGCAACAGTTGTGAATCACTTTCCAAAATGCCCAGCTATTTTTGAAGATGGGGTCTCATTCTTGCTCAAGCTGGTCTTGAACTCCTGAGTTCAAGCAACCCATCTGCCTCAGCCTCCTAGAATGCTAGGATTATAAGTGTGAGGCACTCTACCTGGCCTAGATTAAAAACTTTCAGGGGGGTGGGGAGGGAGGTTTCACACTCTGGGAGGCCAAGGAGGGAGGATCACTTGAGCTCTCCGGAGGCTAAGGAAGGAGGATCTCTTGATCCCAGGAGTTTGAGGCTGCTGTGAGCTACAATGACACTACTGCACCCAACCCAGGGTGACAGAGTGAGACTGTCTCAAAAAAAAGAAAAAGAAAAGCCTCTGAAAACTCTGCTGGGGACCACTTCATGGGCATGTGACCTATAGGGTAACACAGGCCTCACATTTTGAAGGGTCCTGCACAGGGCTTACTGCTCTGCTGTTGCCATCTTGAACGTCTTACTGAGTTTGAACAAAGGGCTCTGTATTTTCATTTTTCACTAGACCAATTATGTAGCCATAATAGAAAATTATGCCCACATATGGCCATCATAGAAAATTTCCCTTTCTTCAAAGCAGTTTCTGCATAGCTACTGGCTAGCCTTATCCTCCAGGCACCTCTGCCTCCGCCAGGCCATGCCAGACCACTCATGACAGGGGTCTGCTCAGATGGTGGGCTCCTCTGCTCTGATGAAGCCACAGAAACCAGGGCCCCTGAGGAGGAGGCAAGGAGGCTTGAGGTTGGGAGAAGAACCCTTGTAAAATTACTCTCCTTGCCCACATGCCAACTCCGGAGATTACACCAGCAGGGAGAATTCCTTAGTGGTAAAGCCCTTTCCTGCTGTTTTCAGAATAAGACTATCCCTGAGAGGGTCAGCACTCCACATGACTGGTCTCCACCATGCTGTGAACAGGCTCCAAGCTATGGTAAGCTGATCACCAGTGGGGGTCTTGGCACAGAGGGATACTTTTGAACTTGTAGGAAAGTAAATTTGGGAAGGGTAAATTGGGCTGAGGTGCTGCAGAGGGACAGTGGGATGTGGGGGTCAGAATAGAGGGAACATGGGCTGGAGCTCTGAAAAGGTGTGTCTTCTATTCTACAACTTGCTGGACTCTGAAGGAGAAAGCTTTGCTGCTCAGCCTCTCTTGATGGGTAAAAGGGTCTGTATTACTTTCCTGTGGCTTCTGTAACAAATTACCCAAACTGGGTGGCTTCAAACAATAGCCCTTTGTTCCTACCGGTTAGAGGTCTGAAGCATTGTCAGCAGGTGGGTCTGTCCTGGAGGCTGTGAGCCAGGACACATGCCAGCCCTCTTCCAGCTTTAGGTGGCTGCCTGGCCAGCTCCACGGCCCCTTGCCTTGTAGACGGGTCACCCCAATCTCTGTCTCCATGTATGTCTTTGTTCTCTCTCCTTTCTCTGACTACTTTTAAAGGATACCAGTTGTTGGATTTGGGGCCCACTCTAACTGCAAAATGATATCATCCGGAAAACCTTATACATCTGCAAAGACCCTCTTTCCAAATAAGGTCACATTCCCATGTATTGGGGCATGTAAGGGTTTGGGATTTTTTTTTTTTGGAGCCACCATTCAATCCATGTCTCTATATTTTCAGTTTTTGTTCGCTTTTTGTTCAAACTTTACTTGAACATTTGGGCTTTGGGTTTCCCTCAATAGAAATACTAAAATCCTGAAACCTGTAATAGGAAAATCTCTGCAGTTAGGAGGCATTCTGCACGTTTATAGTGTAGGAGACTCCGCAGGATCCCTCAGGGGCCCAGGAGAACAGGGAGGGAAAGTCAGCGAAATGCCTGTGATCCCCTCAGCAGGGAAAGTTCAATAAGAGTCCTACGCTTTAAATATCGTACATTAGTCAGATGTAGAAATGTTGAGTGTGTAATAATCCTGATGCTAAAGAGGGAAAGCAACAAAAATATGGCTCTAGGAGATTTTCACCAGTCTAATGTTGAAAAATATGGAAAAACCTAACTCAATATTGGTGAATGAAACCTCGAACAATGGAATCCCATTCACCATTCCCCTACCATGCTTTCAGGAAACCATAGCAAAGTATACAGAAATCAGACCACAGGTGAACAGGGGGATATTATGTGTGATTTCTAATCAATAAAGAACGATTCATACATTCTGAAAGATTTGGCATTAAATATAAATTATTAATATAGGAAAATGATCATATAGAAAGTTAGGGTTCCTCCCCATGAATCTTCCCCAATTTGGGTCATTTCTTTCCAAGTATATCATCATGGCCTGGGTCAAGGCCTCCAAGTATTCTGCAGATTTGAGATTGAAATGTGTTTCTCCTAATGTCAAGCTTCTTTGTAAGTCCCAGATTACCTTTCATTTTCTTCTTTTATGTTTGGAAAATTCCCAGACACCCCCAGTGAGGCTCACTCATTTGAAATCACATTCCATGACCAGTACTAACACCATGCAATTCGCTTAAGAAATTGTTTTCATGTAAAAATAAACTAGAAACGATAACCAACACAATTATGAAAATGAATAAGGTAAAAGTGCCCTAGCAGATAATATATCTCATGGCTACAGTACTTAAAATGCTGTAGCAGTACCACATAAAGACCCACATCAAAAAAGGCAGCGGAAGAGGTATAAACATTGACTTCAAGAATTTGTTATGATAGGTTCGGCACCTGTAG
>CAUYQV010140199.1:0-11492 GCA_963574575.1 Galagoides demidoff
GTAAATGAAGTGTGGACATCAGAAAAATCACAATTAAGTGTTGAGACTTTGAAAGCCATTTTATGTGTGAAATATAATTTAACAAATTCTTATGAAAAATTTCATGACCTTTTAAACCATGCCAGCAATCTACTAAAAAAAAAGTCACTGATGGAAGTATTTCAGATTGCATGTGAAAACCCCACACTGTACCCCAGAAGGGCATTAATGTACATAGTTACCATTCAAAAATTAAAAAAAAAAAAAAGTTCAAAAGTGTACTCTTACTTAAATTAACAATGATCAACTCAACAATATAGGAATATTATAACAGTACTATGTTAAAAAAAATATTTTCTTAAACAGATTGGGATTAAACAATGATAAAAGCCAAACCATTGGCTAATTTTTGTCAGAGACTAAATTCCAAAGATCAGTCTAATAGATAGTTGGGCTTCATGTATTTCTCATCTCAGGATAAATCCTATTGATACTTCATTTAATCAATGTATTTAGTTAAGACAGTAAACTTGAAAATACATTTATCACTCTAAAAAGAAGAACAGAAATATTCCTCTTTGTCTTTAGATATTTCATACCTTATTCATTTTTGTTTTATAAAAAATACTATTGAAGTTAAATTGATTTGATTTTTAATAGCTTCTATATTTTACTAGCTCTATCAGATATTTCAATTTTCTCATACACTTGGGGAAATGGGCTTATTTGTTGGGAAATAGCTTGATTTTATTTCGGGGAAGAATAAAAGGGAATAAGAAGGCTAATTCATTACTGGGCAAAGCAGTGAAACTGAAAACATAAAGCATGTGGTTTTCATTTCTTTTCAAAAACAAACAAACAAACAAAACCAACCACACATTTTACAGCCTAGGGAAATCAGCTAGACAGAAAGTGACCTGGCTTCGACTTCTCAACAAGTCCGACCTTTCTGATACTAGCGGAAACAAGATCCATCATTTACAGATTTTAGAGTCATACAGGTCTGACAATTAAGTTTGCAAACTTGCTGCTGTGTGCTTACGTTGGCACCATTGTACAAACTGCTCAGTAAAGTTTCATAACCTTAGTCTATCAGTGTCCCACAGCTGTGTTCCTGTGGACCTGTGGTGGTGTCATGCTGAGTGGCATTCATTATCATTGGGTTCTTTTGTGTGCTATCTAGAGAACACTGGAGTTTGAATTAGAGCACAGAACAAACACTAAGTTTCTTGTTAAGCTTGGCAAGAGTGGAAATAAAATCAGAGATTTGTTCGTCCACGTCATGGGGATAATACTATGAAGAAAACAGCAGGGTACAAAGGTTTAAACGTTTTTCTGAGGAGAGAGAAAGTATCACTGATGAAGAGAGGTCAGGGTGGCCAGTAACAAGCAGAACTCATGAAACTTTGCAAAAAAATTCATCGAATTGTGCATCAAAATCATCCACTGTGATGAAGCATAGCAGACCAAGTAAACATTAATAGAGGAAACAAGAAAATCTTAACTGAAAATCTTGGCACGAGAAAGGTGTGGCTCTCGCATGATGACAATACACCCACTCAGACAGCGCAGTCTATTAGGGGATTTTTAGCCAGGAACAAAATAACTGTATTGGAATACCCTTCCTACTCACCTGATATGGCCCCTGATAACTGTTTCCTTACCTAAAGATAAAGAAAATATTGAGAGGAAGACATTTTGATGACATTCAGGGCATCAGGGTAATGGTGCCAACAGCTCTGATGGCCATTCCAGAAAGAGTTCCAAATTGTCTTTGAAGAGTGGACTAGGCACTGGCATCAGTGTGTAGCTTCCCAAGGGGAGTACTTTGAAGGTGACCACAGTAATATTTAACAATGAGGCATGTAGCACTTTTTCTAGGATGAGTTTGGAACTGAACTGTCCCAAATTGGCTTCAAGGAAAACAAATCATTAAGACAGTGCGCACCATTGGAATGAAAAAAGAAGCTACTGATCAGTCAGAAACCTGACTGTTACAAGAAACAAATAGATTTCAGGTAAATGTAGAAGATAATTTTGAGAAAATGCGGGTCTGAATAGGTCTGAACATGATAACATGGTTATTACCAATTTCCACATATACATTAAAAATGTGGATGATTTATGCAAACTGATATTTGTTGAAAAGGCAGAAGGAGGAATAAAAGGAGAGAAGGAGGAAATAAGGAAGAAAAAGAGAAGAAAAGAAGGCCAAGTAGAAATGAGACCAAATAAAGATGATTTAGGAATAGAAAGGAATGAATTCCATGATGAAGCTCAACCTTTCCTGGTCTACAATCCACTAATCACTCCAACAAAGTAATTAGATCCAAAGATACCAGCAATACCTATAAGAAGTAAAGCTAGCAATGTACCAAGCACTTTTTATATGTTATTTAATCATTGCGATTCTATGAATAGCTTTTAGAATTAACTTTATTTTAAAGTTGAGGATTAACTAAGAGAAGGCAAATAAACTTCAAGTTCATCCAGCCAGTAAGTTGCAAAGTTGAAACTTTAACTAAGCCACCTAACGCCAATGTCTGTCTTTCCTAATCCTTACAAGAAGTGGGCTAATTAGCTCTTACTATTCTAATCCCTTCAACTATTGGGTTTTCCCAGAATGCTCTAAATGGTTTAAAAATTCTAAATAATCCCTGCATTTTTCCTAGATGTCTTGTTTCTACTATGTTTTACATATAGCAACTAACAGCCAAAGAACCAAAGGCATCTACAGTTCTACCAACTTTATTTTGGAGAAGAAAAGAAAAAATTCCCTTACTTAGCTTCACCCAGACCGATTAAATCAGACTTTTGTTAAAGCTGCAAGTGATTCAAATGTATGGCTAAAGTTGAAAACATAAGTATCTGGTATCTTATTTGTCTTAGCACAGCACAAGTTGACATTAACTATTTTGACAGCCACATCACATTTTTAAAACATTTCCATCATAACACTTTGTCACAGTTAGTGTTGCTAAACTACTAATTCCTTGACTCTGAACTTGTGCGTGAGCCCTTTGGGATTCCACACCAGATCTCACTTATGGCTCAGTTGCCTTTTCCATCATGTCAGGTGGTTAAGAATTTTTCAGTCCTGTTTCCACCAAAGAACTGGCATTCTTCTCCATCTCATGCCATACACAATCTTGACCATCATAATTTATGAGCTTTCCTAGGCTAGTGACTAATAGAAGGTAGAAACAGGAGTAAAACTTAGTGGCATAGTATTAGAGAGCGCTCTCTCATTTGGCACTGATCCTCGTGTTACTCATCTTTTGTCATTTATCCTATCCAAATGCCATCATCTTTTCCTCTTTCGTAAGCTAGTTTTGATATCTTGATCATAATAATGAGATGTTTTGCAATTTCTTCCTTTTAGGAGTTTCTTGGATGTCCCAGTGAAATGATCACATTTCTGATATCAAAACCTTACATCCCAGCTGATGAATATCCTGCCCAAAGTCAATCAAACTGTTGTCTTTTAATGAATGACATTAAAAGTACAACTCTTCTGTGTCAGCCTTGACCATTAAAACTTAGGAGTGCTAGCTCTCCATTGGGCTCTAAAATGGAAATTTAGAGACATGGCCACATGTGCATGAGCTGTCTCAACACTGAAAGGGACTGACTGGCTGGGTTAGCAGCTTCAGCAAGACTTTCGCTTAAAGAAGCACCTCTCCATCACCAGTATAATTATAATTTTTTCAGGAAAAAAAAATAGCCAGATAGAACCTCTGAAATCCTCAGAAAGAGTATGAAAGCAATTTCAGGCATTCCCCCAAATAGCTAGAGCAGAATGAAAATGACAGTCCATCATCCATAGCATAAAACCATATTTTGATCAATCGATTCTTGAATAAACTCTTCTTTCTTTTATTACTGATGTGTCTCTAAAACTTTTAGAGAAAAATACGTGTTTCTGTGTTGAAATTTTTAAAAAACATAAAAATAGATATTAAAGGCTTTCTATTCTTATTCTCCAGAGGTAATTATTACTGATATTGGAATGCTTATGTTTCAAGATTTTTTTTCTCTGCATATGGAAATATATAATTCTCTAACACAAATGAAGTATCACTATTCAACTAGTTACTTTTTAATTTCAGTATAAATCATACATTTAAAATCAGTATATAGGCACCGCCTATAGCTCAATGGGTAGGGCACTGGCCACATACACCAAGATTGGCGGGTTCAAACCCAGCCAGGCCAGATAAAACAACAATGACAACTGAAAAAAAAAAAATAGCCGGGAGCTGTGGTATGTGCCTGTAGTCCCAGCTGCTTGGGAGGCTGAGGCAAGAGAATTGCTTGAGCCCAAGAGTTTGAGGTTGCTGTGAGCTGTGACGCCACAGCACTCTACCAAAGGTGACATAGTAAGACTCTGTCTCAAAAAAAATTAAAAAATAAAATCAGAATATATACATCAATCTACTTTCTTAATGACTGCAAAGTTCAGCATATGGACCCACCATAACTTATTTAATCAGTTCTCTGTTGTTAGCTTTTTTCTATTTTTCTCTGTTTTACCCAACATAATATTACTGTTTTGATTTGTTTTCTAATTGTCAATAAAGTTAATTATTTCACCATGACAGTTATATGCTTATTGTTAACCTAATTTGATTTCTTTATTAGGCTATTAACTAATTGTTTTCTTTATTAGCTTAGGTTTTTTTTATATTAATAGACATTAACCCTTTGTTATCTAGATTGCAAATTTTTTCTCAGTGAAGACCTTTAATTCATCTGGTGAGTCATCACTTTATTGTATGTTTTATAGGCTGCACGCCACACTTATGTAAAGGGCTTCTTCACTCCCAGTATTTATAGAAAGATACTTCTATATTTTATCATTTCATGTGGGTTTGCATTTTATATTGAGCTATTTTAGCCACCTGGAATATTTTTCACAGATACCATGAAAATGTACTATGTCCTGTAATGGATTCATAAGTAATTTTATTTTTAGAAAAATGTTCCTGGTGTGGCAGTTCACACACAGTGTTTTTCAGTCACAACAATCTTTGCCTGAGCCCAAACTATGCCTCTTTCACACAGTATGACTGTTAGCAAGTTATTCTCTAACTCAGCTCTCTCTCCTGTATAATGTGGATATTAAGTATTAAGCCACATATCTCAAAGAATGGTGAAGAATATATAAGAACATGCAGAATGGCACTTAGCGTGGACTTAAAGCATAAAGAGAACTTAATACCAGTAATTCTCATTATTCTTTGATTCTAAAATAAAAGTCACCACAATCCTGTGCTGTACTATTACTTCCTGGAATGTCCTTTTCGGTCATTGTTTAATTCATATTTGTTCACTTGTTGATTTTCGTACTGAGGTAGCTAGTTATCTGATTTGGTTTGAATTAGGTGGACATGATTAAAGCAAAGCAAACTGTCATCGACTAGACACTGCTTTTAACTTTTCTGGCATGTATCAGAAAATCCACGGCATAACAAATCCAATTTGCTGCTTGGAAATGAATGCCAACGTTTGTTAATATTTGCTTTATATTATTTTCAGCAAGAGTCCAACTTGTAACTCATTTTCAATTAGAAGTGAACCTGAGGTTGAGAGGCAGGAGAAACTAACTGTACCCTGTTTGTTTTCTTAATTTTTATTATAACCGTTGCATTATTTGTGTGATTAGCTATAAAATTTTTTGTCTCCTCCACGAAATTAACAATAACCACCCTTAAGTGCATGAACTTCCATCCCTAGCACGGTGCCTAGTTCCCACTCGATGCTCACTAAATGTTTCCTGAATGATAAATGGAATGTCTATTGTACATCTCATTATTAGATGAAATTAAATTTGAAAATAATCTTGCAAAATAAATGTTATTGTTTCCATTTCACAGATGAAGAAAATTCAGATCAGAATTAGAGAGGCTGCCCAAGAGCCTGACAGTACCCACCCTAAATTGGGGCCTCGGTAACCTCAGTGCTGGTGGCTGAGGCAGGCCTGGCCCCCGGTAGAGGGTGGTGAGCGTGGGTGTCAGGTTGGCAATTTTCAGGTGCTGTTTCCCAACTCCTTCCTAGTAAGGCCAATCTTTGTGGTTTCCTTTAGGTAAAGTGGAACTAAGTCCTATAGCAAGTAAGATAATCAGCTTTAGTCATGTCCTTAAGAAGCTAAAATAGACACTCATCATTCCTGTGGGCAAGTTATCAAGCCTCACCCATCCACAAATTAGGCCAGAATTTCAATCTGGCTAGCGGTTAACTCTCCAGAGACAAATAGGTTATAACTTAGTTTTAGAAAGGGAAAAGGGACAAGCTGTCAAAAAACCTGACATTGCCTGCAAGATACGTTGTCTTTTTTTTTTTCCTCTGTATCTATAGACTTTCTGCTCAGCATGGCTCTCTGCACTGCTCACTTGTACCAGGTGGTCTATAAAACAAGACTTATCAGGAAACTGAAACTTGGAACCAAACAAGGGAGGCTAACTGCCAAGCAGCCTGTGGCAACACTGCTCTGTCTGTCAGCATCCCCACTTATGTAATCACCTGGTTACGAAACAGAGCACATGAATTTAAATTGATGGCAATGTTAAGTCCATTCCACATCATCTAATAGAGCGCTTGACTGGAAATTCCAGTAGTGGTTCTACGGCTAACTTTATGGATTTTAGTATATGGGAGGAAAAGTCAATACCAGCTCTGTTTGCAATAATGCAAGCCAGGTGCTGTTTCAAGGACAGAGGGATGCTTCTCCAAAATTTAACTCATCAGAGAAAATAAAGAATCTATAGCTGAATTAAATGAAATAGAGGAATTAGATTTCACATGCCTTATCAGGTTGAAGGAATCAAAGTTGAGATGAGCGTAAGGGAGGAACAAATAGTAAGTCTGAAGTTCTCCCCAGAGAACATCTGGACTTTCGGGTCTCAGTTTAAGTACCAGATCCTCTGGGAAGTCCTCCCTAAGCTCTCGCACCCCCTCAACACTGGACCCGGAGCATCACTGTGTGTGCTTACGTAGAA
Source organism: Galagoides demidoff (assembly GCA_963574575.1). Classification (NCBI taxonomy): domain Eukaryota; kingdom Metazoa; phylum Chordata; class Mammalia; order Primates; family Galagidae; genus Galagoides; species Galagoides demidoff. Next base: position 6,978 of record CAUYQV010140199.1, read on the forward strand.
TCTTCTCTTACTCCCATTCTAGTCCATACTGTCCTGTGTTCCGATCACCAGCTCACTAGGCTCTCTCCACACAGGTGTGAACAATTCCTCAGGGCAGGATTTTGGGTCTCATTCACCATCATTATCCTCCCATCAACTCAAGGCCTGCTGCATATGAGACCTCAGAAACCTGTGTTGACTAAATGAACAAGCAGTACCCCAGGCTGCACAGGATGGTGATGAGCTCACCAAAGAAAGTAAAAAAGATGGGCCGGACACGGTGGCTCACTCCTGTAATCCTAGCAATCTGAGCGGCTGAGGCAGGTGGATTGCCCTGAGCTCATGGGTTTGAGACCAGCCTGAGGAAGAGTGAGACCCTATCTCTTAAAAAAAAATAGCCAGGTGCGGTGGGGGGCACCTATAGTCCCAGCTACTCAGGAGGCTCAGGCAAGAGAATTGCTTGAGCCTAGGAGTTGGAAGTTATTGTGAGCTATGATGCTACAGCACTCTATTGAGGGTGACGAAGTGAAACTCTGTCTCAATTTAAAAAAAAAAAGTTTAAAAAAAATGTGAAGAAGAACAGGAGGAAGAAGAGAGTTAGAGAAGGAAGAGTTAGGGAAGAAGAAGCTGAGGAGGAGAAAAGAAAGAGGGAGGAGAAGGAGGAAGGAGAGCTGCTTCAGAGCGGAGAGGCAAGAGGAAGCTCAGCCTCACAGGATATCAGGCAGACGTGAGTCTCAGCTTTCAGATGGAAAAAAAATGCAGAAAAACGGGAAGCAGCCCAAGCACCTTTGGTCCTACTAAACAATGGTAAGTAACAGTGGCAGCTGTGTGGAGTCCTGGTGTGACCATGAGGGACGTCTTACTGAAGCAAGCGGGAGCGACCTGATTCCATCTCACCGCTCTGTCTCCTGAGCTGAGGAGCAGGTCACACTCTCAGAAGGGTCAGAGAGACAAGGAAGTTTGAAGGGAGGAAACTAAATGACCTACGAGAGATAAAAAGAGGACCAATGTGGCACTTGGCTTGTACCCAAGCTTCCTCTCTTGTTCATCAACTGACCTTAGAAAAATCATTACATTGTCCATAGCTCCAGTTTCCCTCCCTCTGTATGTACTACCACCTCTCTCTGGGTGCTAATGTAGATTGAATGATACATAATTAACAGACAGCATCTAGCCCCGTAGTCTCCTGGTATATAGCAGGCGTTCAATAAATACTTGTTTCCTTTCTCCTTCCTGGTCAAACCAGAGGGTTTATTTTCTTGATTTCCTCCTACATGCATTTGGAATTTAAGAAAACCAGGGAGGGGAATGTCAGCCCTTCAGATAGAAGGAGAGTTAAGAAGACCTATTGCTGGGATACGGCCTCAGTCATATCCTGTTTTAGATTGTTTTTCTGAAAGGAGGAGATACAAAAAAAGTGTAAGCTCTCACACCTGGTTCCAGAAACTCAGGCGTATAAAGATAAATCACACCTAGATTGACTGACATGGAAAATTTTACTTTCCGTATGGTTTGAGCTACTTTGTACATTTCATGCAACGTCAGCCAAGCGCAACTCCATAAAAATGTTGCCCATAGCTTGCATTTAAATTTATGGGAGAAGTCCACTGAAGTCTGTGCCTGGATGACTCAAATAGATGCAGTGGTCTTTTTTATTTTCCCCTAATACCTTCAGGCTGTTCTAACACAAGACAGTCAAGATGACTCAACAGAACCTGCCCTATCTTCAGGTAAATGACTGATCTTTTCTGATAAATGCTTTCTTACAAGTGTGAGAGACACTCAGAATCTAGACTTGAAATCTTGGGAAAAAAACTTCCGAGAACAATTATAGCAATGGCAACCAAAGATCATTCCTATTCTAGACCCAAGAAACAAGCAGCGTAAGAAGAGATCACTGTTTAGATAGATAATCCACTATGACAATGAGTCTGGTCAACATGGGGTTGAGATAGGCAGAGAAATAGATTAGCACACTCGGAGATTTAAGTATACCTCTCCCAACTTACCACCCTTCCCCTGTCTATCCCTGAAATTAAGTTTAAGAGGTCCACAATCTCTAATTTTAAATAGAGCCCTAGGGGGGCTGCTGTCACACTATAGAGAGGGATGGCTAGCCATTGCATTTGTGGAAGGAAGCTGTAATGATTTCTGACTGGACCAGAACCAGAATCTCAGCTACCAAAACTTGGGCTACCCCTATTCCATAGAGGAAAAAAAAAAAATCTGTTCAATCCTGACATCACATGACTTCCCTCCAAACAGATGGGTCAAGGGCAGGAAAGTCTAAAAGCAGAAATAAATCAGAAGTTGATGGTGGAATACTATAGGCCAACTGATGTTAGCCATGCAAAAACAGTCCTGTGATCCAATAAGCTTGGAAAATGTTGCAAACTAGATCACTCCCATGCAGATTCACATTTCTCAAAAGCAGATTATGGGTGCTTCCCTCAATCACTGTGTGTGACCCACACTGGTCTTTTTTCAACCACACTGACACATGTTCAAATTTCTGAAGGAGGACTCTCCTTTCTCAAGTTCCCTTCCTTCTAATCATAAGGTGACTGCCTCCGTCTTGTTACCGCAATCTCAAGTTCAATGGCACCGCTTTCAGAGAAACTTTCCTGAACACCAAATTTAAGCCAGCTCTCAGCCCACTCTATCATATTTTAGTGATCCTGATTTAATTTTCTGCGCATTAAGTAGCCTCATGTAAACATGAATCTTTTCTTCCTGGTCTGGCACAAATTTAGCACTCAGAAAGTATTTGTGGCTAGGTTGTTGAATAAACATACAGAAAATAATATCCAGTTTCAGTCTTTTCTTGTACAGGCAGGAAAATGTTTGCTCACAAAGGTAAACTGGCACCAGGAAAATCAAGATAGATCTAAATCCCAGACTGAGGAAGAAAGAGAGATCATTTATTAAGTGATCCCTTTGTACTTTTCGGTGGTAGAACTTATATCATCACTTAATACTTAGAACAACTGGACAAGGGGGCATTATCGTGTTCATTTCCTCATATGAGGGAGAAATGGCTCAAGCTAACAAAAGGTAGGACTAAAATTTGAACACAGGTGCAGGCAGTCCAAAGCCCATGACCGTGACGCTGCACCAGGCTGCCTTTCAGAGTGAAAGAATCTCCCACAGCCTTCCTCATCTGGACTAAGAGAGTGAGTATGTTCTAACCAAGTGAAATTCAAGTGCTGAGTCACAGACATAGAAGTCCAAGGTCACAGCATGGCCGGGAATCAGGCATGCCCTATGAGTGCCAAAAGCTGCCGAGTTAAAGCTTCTTAAATTCTGACTTTTAAGAACAGTGTTGGTCCCAAACCTAGGGTCAGGAATAGCCTGAGACAGGAGTCAAGTGTCTCTCATTCTAGGTTTCTAATGTGGGACCAATAAATCAGGCAGTTCGCTGTAAATATCTAGGCCAGGAGTTTTCTAGGAAGCTGAAATCCTCTGCAGATGGTCTGGTTTACTTATTTATGTAATAGGTCATTATAAATAGGTAACTCATGCAACATTCATTCACTGGGTCATATGCTGGCAATGCAGTCGTAACAGGACAGAGTGAATCCCTGCCCTATTCAATAAGTATTTCATAAATGAATGAAATAAATATAGGAATTAATGAATACATTCAAAGCTGTGCAGAGCTTCAAGGGCTTCTACATATGCTTCAAGGAGTGTGTACTTAGCTACGGGAAAAAAAGTCTGGGACAAAGCCTTTGAATACTTCAGTATTATTCATATAAGTGTCAGCTCACCTTTCGTACATTTGGTTTCATGTTACTCTACAAAGGAAACTATTCTACTCTGCCTCTGCTTCCTGAGGCAGGTCTAATCAAGCATCAGCTACCACCTGCTTCTTCTCGTCCCTGGTAAACTGATGCCTGAGAAACTTAGCGGAATGACTTTCACTTAAAAGCCTTTTCACTTTCAAGAAAAGGTGTGGTGTGACCTCTACATCAGTCAGGGTTTTCCAGACAAACAGAACCTGGAACCAACAGGATATGTACTAACTGACTGAGGGAGATTTATTTTAAGCAAGTGGCTCATAGGACTGTGGGTCCTGGCAAGTCCGGAATACGCGGAGCAGTGGAGATGGCTGGACACTCAGCGGGATTTGTAAGTTCCAGCTGTGAGGCAAAATTCCTTCTCTTAAAAAACTGTTTTTATTCTCAAGGGCCTCAAGTGATTAAAGGAAGCCCCTACATTATCAAGGATAATCTCCCTTACTTAAATTTAACTGGTAGTGGCAATCACATCTAAGAAAATCACTTTGATAGCAATGTCTAGCCTAGTGAATGACCAAAGAACTCAGCACCAGAGCCAAGTTGACACTGTCACAGCCTCTCAAGTAGCCAAAGCTTTTTGTGTGACTTAAAGCATTTGGTTAAGATAGTGTTTCATAAGAAAAAGTATCCGATGTACACAACCCTATTATGAAACTAATTTATAGTTCTCAAATGAAAGCAACAACCTAATTTTAGCCCAAGAATACGGGGAGGGGGTGGAAGAGGGGAGGAGAGA
>CAUYQV010140200.1:0-14980 GCA_963574575.1 Galagoides demidoff
TCCTCTCATAACATTATAAAATTAACAAAAATAATATAAAACTCGTATCCTGGCGAAATAGTCACATGGCAGCCGAAACCGGTATATTCCCTTCCTGTTCTCCCGCCGTTTCCTAACTTACCAAAAATCGAGACTTTTTTAAAACGCCACGGGACACAGGACAAATTGTTTAAATGGGACTGTCCCGCCAAAAGCAGGATGTCTGGTCACCTTACCCTTAGCCTTTCTGACCTTGTCTGATAGTGTTGCTAGCTATAAGATTGTCTTAGGATACTTTCTGCTGCTATACAGAATATTACAGGTTGGATAATCTGTAAAGAAAAAAGATGTGATCAGGCACAGTAGCTTACACCTGTTATCCTAGCACTCTGGGAAGCTGAAGCAGGTGAATTGCTTGAGCTCAGGAGTTCAAGACCAGCCTGAGTAAGAGCAAGACCCCCATCTTTACTAAAAATAGAAAAAACCTTCTGAGCATAGTGGTGGCCACCTGTAGTCCTAGCTACCTGCGAGCCTGAGGCAAAAGGATTGCTTGAGCCCAGAAGTTTGATGTTGCTATGAGCTATGATGCCAGTGCACTCTAGCCTGGGGCAACAGAGTGAAACTCTGTTGAGACTCTATCTCAAAAAAGAAAAGAAAAGAAAAGAAAATGTTTATTCATCTTATGATTCTGGAGGCTGGGAAATTCAAAAGCATGATCAGAAGGGTTATTCCGTGATGGAAGGGTAGAAAGCCAAAGGGAAAGGAAGTTTGTTCAAGACAGAGTTCTCTTTTATAACAGTGCCATTCCTGAGATAACTACCTCCTACAATCAAAGTTAAACATGAATTTTGGAGGAGACATTCAAACCATATAACAAGGATCAATTGAGACATGTGTGAAAAAAGTCTTAGCATATAGTATATTAACTGTATATAGCTCCTTCCACCTTTTATAAAAATTAAGCTCAACATAAAAAAGAAATTTATAAGATTTCTTTTTTGGTATCTTCTTTTTTTTTTTTTTTTTTTTTCTGAGACAGAGTCTTTTTTTTTTTTTTTTTTGCAGTTTTTGGCCAGGGCTCGGTTTGAACCTGCCACCTCCAGGATAGGGGGCTGGCGCCCTACTCCTTTGAGCCACAGGCGCCACCCTAAGATTTCTTTTTCAAAAAACTATCCCTGCAATATTTCTTTTTTGTTCTTTAATATGAGAGTTCATGATTAGGTTACATTGTTTACTTTTGTAAGGCAAAGTCTGACAAGCAATTGAGTCCTTTACCCAGGAAATGTGCCACATACCTCTGTATTGTCCTGTTAGGTGCGAATTTACCAAATCCTCTTCCCTCTCTCTCCTTGAATTTAGTTGTGTTTTTCTCTTCTGAGGGCCTGTAGTTATTGATCTACTAGTTTCAACATAGATTGAGTACATGGGATGCTTTGTTTTCCATTCTTGAGATACTTATAGAATGTTCTCTGAGTCCCTGTAGGTATACCATGGGTTACTATTCAGCAATAAAAAAGGTAAAGACTTTGCATCTTTTGTAAGAATTCTTGAGGGCTCATTTCTTAAAATGCAAATAAATAATGGAAAGCAATAGCTATTCATTTTCAAATGCATAGGTATGTGTTAGCCAGGACCAGTATTTGGGCCATTAAGTGGAAACAAAATGATTTGTAAATATAAAGTACCCTTCAAAGAAGCATTAGCAACTTTGCACAGCGGCAATATTGTAGCCAATGATGTTTATCTGAGATGAGATTATTACTAATTGAAAACTTTTCCTAATACCCCACCATGATAACTTTCAAGGAGGCATTATCATCTATTAATGCTACATGATGCATGGATTAAGCTGTTAATCAAATATATTTTATTGTTATGTATTTTCATGAGAAGAGGAAAAAGTTCCATAATTAAATCCATTGAGAGCTAAGTAAAGTTACTAACCATTCAGAGTCAAGTCATTTAAAAACATTAGACCAGGAGTTGACTTTCTGAGCAACCATATCTTAATAATACATCTTAAGAGCTAAGACCAATGTTAAATCTTTGAAAGTCTGAATGTAAGTGTTAGATATTTTGCTCTGAAAGAGATAGCCCCATAAGTTATAAGAACAGAAGGGGGTTTATGACAGTAGTCAACCATCTTTGGAAATAACTAATGAGAAATAAATTATGTATTGAAAGAAGAAATATGTGATGACTTAACAGAAGAATTGTTTTAATGAGTTATTAGACTACTTAAGTAAGTTTGAATCTGCTACTGTTTTAATGCATTATGTACATGGTCTTAAGATATATTTAAACCAGTGAATTGTGACGGAATTTAAAACTCAATGACTATATGTTAAACTACTGAAAAGTCAACTTTCATTTTTTAAAGGTTTAATATTATTTTCAGTAAACCAAGTTATTAAAGAAAACAAATAACCTGCAAACTTACATTCAAAGAATATCTTGTTACATGCCTTTCCTCTTCTCTTGATGCATTTTTCATAAAGAAATATTAAGTGCATATTGGATTTTGGTTTAACAGAAAGATCACAATTTTAGAGGTTTTGGTATTTTATACTTTGATTAGTCATGGTTCTCAAAAAAGATAGAAACAATAGGAGATATATATATGTATCATATGTATGTGTATATATGTATCTGTGTCATGTATATGTCTCATATATATGTATATGTGTATATATATGTGTATTCATACATATATATGACACATATATAAAATAACTCCTATCAGTTCTATCATATATATATGTATAGGTATTGGTTCTATCATATATATATATATATATATATATTATAAATACATAAAAGGGAAAGAGGGATTGATTTAGAGGAATTGACTTACCTATTAAATAGTTATGCAGGCCACAAAGTCCCAGGATCTACTATCTGCAAGCTGGAGAGCTAAGAAAGCTAGTGGTGTAATTTAGTCCAAGTCTCCTCCCCTGAGGGCAGGAGAAGATGGCTGTCTCAGCTCAAGTAGAAAGTGAATTCCTTTTTTGTTCTCTTGAGGCTCTCAGTGCATTAGATGATGCCCAGCCACATTGGGGAGGGATATACGTCTCACTCAGTCAATCAGTGGAAATCGTAATCTCTTTTGTAAACACCCTACAGATCACATATCCAAAAATATGTTTTACTGGTTATCTGGGCATCCTTTTGCCTAGTCAAGGTGACACAGTATTAACCATCACATATTTGTATGGTCTCCTGTGTCCCAAAATGGAATGGTTACAATGTTGATGCAATGGGTAGAACTGAATAAAGAATATGTTTAACCCCAATATATTCACTTAACCATTTAGTGATCATTTTTTTTTTCATCTACTGAGTACTGTGCATATAATATACTACACCGTTAAAATTGTAGATGCTTAGAAACTCACAGAGACTGTTATTCTGCCCCCAAAGAAGGGAGAAGTCACAGGAGGGTTGATTAGAAGAGCTGCTTTGAGAAATCACAAAGGAACTAGGGATTCAATAGTAAGAAAAGTGGGGGAAAGACTTTTGCTGATCTTCAGCATGAAGTGCTTAGTCAGAGAGCTATTGAAGAGCCTGGAATGTTTGGAGAACAGTGTTCTTTTGTCATTCCTAGACTGAAGGCATTATTTCAAAGGCTGTATAAAACAGGGGCCCAACAGGAACTAGATGGCACATTGAAATCAGGACACATTGAAGAATTTATTCACAATGAGACTATTCATGAAGTTGTAGGACATGTGTAGGGAAACCACAGGAGACAGTGTATAAACTGGGCAGTAATGACAGAGCTATTATGAGCCTTTGACCTAGGAACAAGACATGGAAATAGTTATGGGAACCAGAAAGAGGAGAGGTGTAGAGAGGTGCCAGCTTTGAGAGGACAGTAGCCTTCCTTTGAGGAAGCCAGACTGAGGGGACTTTCCAGAGAGAGACCAGAGGAACAAATACCATGACCTACCCTTCCTCCTTCTCATCTCCTGGGTCCTGCCACTCAAAGTCAACCTGAGGCCAAGAGGGCAAAGGAAGCTTGCTGTATCCTAGTGTCCGGCCTGTGGGGTACAAGGCAGGGTGGAGCAGAATGCAGTGATGGGGACAGAGAAAATACCCAGCCCTGAGTCTTTGTATTGACATAGTTAAAACCCAGTGGTAGCAACCACTTTTTTTTTTTTTTTGCTATATACACTTGGAATAACTATTTAATTCCTCCATATCTCCAAGTGTGTTCATCTTCAAGGTGGGGGTAAGAGCAGTACATTTGTCATAGAGTCACGAGAATAAATGAGACATTTAAAATGGTGTCTAGCATACAGGGCTTAGTTGCGTGCTCCATAAATTTTAGCCATTATTTGACATATAAGCAGAACACTAACATGATTAGATTTGTTTTAAGGCTTCAAGCCATTATTCATATTGCTATATAGAGTCATAAGGAGTGATACAAAGTTCTGTATAAATTCAACTGAAAACTCCATACATAGGCACACACATGCATGTGTCACTTGGATTTGATGAGTGATTTCCTGGGGAGATGATCTAGGGAAAGCTGTGGTAAGGATGAGTGTGGGGCTGCTGGCCGGGACAGCAGGTAGGGGAATTCCTAACTCTTTTGTCTCTTTTCTCTCCCTTGGAGAATTTTTACGTGTCCCCCACTCTGCTTCTCATTTGGCTATCACACCATATTTCCCTTTTAATTCTAAGATTTACCCAACCTGAGTAAGTTAGAGGAGGTTTCCCAAAGGCTGAAGATGCTCCTTGGTGCCCTTTGATATTTATAAATGTCGTTATTGTTTAACTTCAGATTTCCCAAAGAAGGATCTTTTTCCCCCTTTGGTTTGGGATCACTGGCACTTACTGAATGAAGGCTCATTAGACTTTTTGTACACCTTACCCTTTTTATCCTTCATCAGAAACTTACGCAGAAGGCAGTCTCTAATCCACATTTTATTGATGGAGCAAATAAACTTAATAAAAGCAGAAAACTTAATAAAACTGGATGTCCATTGAGTAGATGAGATGTTTGGCTTCATTCGTCCAGATGATGACAATATATTCATACAGGATATGCATTTCATTTACTGCTGTCTCCCATGACTAATTTGTTGAACACTTCGATGCCAGATACTAGGTGGTGATAAAGAAATAACTAAGGGCCTATCCTAATCTGTGAGGAACACACAACTTGTAGCTTGCAGTATCAAGCCTTCTACAAACAAAAAGTGTAGTGAGAAAGATCCATTTGATTTGACAATTGGACTAAAATAAAATATTTTGTTGGCTTCCCCCAAAACATCTGAAAAACCTTCATATTGTCTATGGTTTTAGCTTTTAAGTATTAAATCTCAGAATCATTCAGAAACAGATTTATGTAAGATGAACAAGTTCAGAGCTCTAATGTACAAGAAGAGGGCTAAAGTTAATGAAATTGTATTGTATTAGAGATTTTTGTTAAATAAGTATATTTTTGCTTCTCTCGTCACACATGCAAAGTACCCAAGTGAGATAATAGATAACTTAATCTTCTTTGCTATAGTAACCATTTCGCTGTCCATATGTATATCATAACGGCATGTTGTAAAGTACAAATATATGCAATAAAATATATCCTTAAAATAATATTAATACCAACCACAGATTCACCACATCCATGAGAGGAGAGATGTGTGCAATCTGGTTGAGGAGTACAGATCTTGACTTGATTTCTGCCACTTGATTTATGAATGGAGGGAGGAAATGATTTGTATAAGGACCCACATGCGATGTGTGGCAGTGTTAAAGCCCACATTCCCTCAAAAGACTTAGCCTTCTTTTGCATTGCCCTTAGTGTTTGTAGGAATCAAGAGAGGTTGTGATAAGAATTTTTGTTTCAAATGGTTCAAGTTGTATGTTCACTACTATTAAGGCTTCAAACTTCTCTCCCCATGGCCAGTGGGGGCTCCAGGTCAGAAATATTGTTTGCATTTGTTGTTTTTCATTTGTTTGATCCTTGAATCTCTCTCTCTTTTAACCTTCATAGCTGACCCAATAGTTGTCTGAAGAAACTCATCCCTGTGTCCACTGCATCTTCTCTGAACAGCTTCTCTTTCACTAACAGGCTTGGTCAAAGATCAGAGTTGCATCCTGGCTAATTCAGTTATATACTTACCGCTGCATGGAAACCATTTGACCTCTTTCACAGAGATGGATGGGATTTTATATATATAATTCAGATGTTTTATTAGTTTTGGGCCCTCAGAGGAAAAGAGTTCCCTTTTCCACTTCTTTGCCTGACAAACACCTGTCCTGGTTCAAGATGCTGCTCAGATACAGCACCATTGCTGCAAGATTTTGTCCTTTTCATCCTACAGTGGTTGTTCCCACATTTCTGTCTCTCCTCTGTACCATTGTATTATACTTCTTCCCCACTGGATTCTCACAGGCATGCTTTATCCCTTGCATCTTCAATACATAACATAGCATTTTGGTTTTGGTAGGTTTTCAGTAACTATTTATTGGATGAATGAATGAATGACTGAGTAGCTGGAAGCAGGGAGCCATAATCAGGGCACATTATGTAAAGATTCTGTAAAAAATAAGCCAAGCAAGGGGATGGAGGATGAAATTGTGAGAAGAAAAGCAGGAATCAAGAGGGGGAAATGGAAAACTTTTTCAACAATTCAGACTCAGATTTGGGTTGTGACTGACAAAACAGAGATAAACGAATAGTTTTTTGAAGGGAGGGATATAATTTGAGTGGGTCTTCACTTTGAAAGGAAACTTGAGGCAACCATCAATCAGATGTTCCAAGCCTGAATCAGGAAAGACAATGGGTTCTATTGATAAACGAAGTTGCTTGAGAAAGGAAGCTTGTGAGAAATTGTTGTGAATTTGGTTCTGGTAGTGTTAACTTTCAAGTAAAGAACATGCATCTTCTCTGATGATGTGAAGTGAAAAGAGAGGGTTTTCAGGCCTACTAGATGATGCTACAAGTTATTTGTTGCCTATTTCATATGATAAATATTGTTGCCTTCATTTTATGGATACTCAATGAGATCGTATGTGTTGCCAAAGGTCACAGAACACAGAATTAGCACTCAGTGCTCCCAGGGTCAAAGAACAAGCTTTTTTCTATTCTACCTCAACATTCTTCTAGCCAAATTGATTGCTAAACCAATCACCATCTAAACTGTTCATTCTTGTCCCCAGTGCCTTCTCTTACATTTTCTCTTTCTTAGCAATCTCTCTCTTTTTCTTTCAACCTCTTCAAATTGCATTTGTCTTGTAGAAGCCCAGCAAAATTTGTGCCTTCTGGAGAAGACCTTCCATAATTGTTTCTTTTGTACCACCACTACTTAAACTTAGACCCTTCCACTGTTTAATATTTTGATTTACTTAATTTGTTACAGTATGGTCATGAACATTAAGGTTGCTTAGTGTAATGTAGGCCCCGCAAAACAAAATACGTGAAAAGAACAGAAGTGATAGATGCTGGGAGTGGAAAACTTTCAAACCTGCACATTTGTATTCTTTGTCCAAAATGGGGTCTGTTGAAATAAAAAGCCTTGAATGTGCTATGGTTTGGGTAATTGCTTTTCATTCCTGATATCTACTAATTTCTCTGCAAGATCTCTGCTATTGCCTGCATTTCCCATTAACATTGTGTTTCATTAGCCCCTGGTAGAAAGCCAGGCCAATGTATACAATTCTGCTAACTTGGGATCTTTGCCTAGTGCTGCTCCGCTTTTGTGGAAGGCAATGATTACCGCCATGAAAACGGATATGTCTGGAGAACTCTGTACGTCATAATCTTTCAAGAAAAATTTAAAGCCCAGGTGATAAAAAACAGAACCTTCTGCTCCTGCCTCCTTGATTCAAGGTAAGTGATTTGTATGGGTTGCTATGGTAGAAGGGGCTTGGGCTGTCATAGAATTAGGAAAGGCATTTTCATCTTCAAGGAATAATATATTTGGAAAATTTACTTTTCACAGTTTTCTCTCCAGGTATTATGAAGTCAAGCCAGTTTACTGAGGTCTGTGACATGGCAAAGTCATTTCTCAACCATGGCTCTGGAGGAAGGCTTCTGAGTACTGTGGTATAACACGCATGATTTGGCCCACACTTGTGGACACCTGCTGCATCCTCAGTGCTGAGTGGGTAGTGATGAGATCTACCCCTGACTTACTGACCTCTGGTTTATGTCATATTGCTTGCACAAGTAGACTACAAACCCCAAACTACAGTTGCTACTGCGTCTTTGACTTCTGCAACACCACCTACAGGAAAACAAAAAGAAAAACTTACCATTAACCTAGCATTTGCAATAAACACATTATTTGATTTAAATGTCCATCAATTCTGTGAGTTACTTACCATTGTCATTCCATTTTGCAGATGGGGACACTCAGACATGAAGGAGAGGAGCCATTTCCCCTGAGGCCTTCTAATAGTGAAGACCTGAGGCAGATGATATCCTAGTTTACCTGCCTGCAGAACTGAGGCTCTTGAATGCTGTGCTATGAATGCAGGGGCTGGCAGAGCAATGCCTGAGCACCACGCAGGATGCCCGGTCACATTATGTTTGTATCATCCTCTCCTTCTGCTCTTAGTATAGCTTGTTATCCTTGCGCTATGCATACTCCCTGAAATGAAGCTCATTTTGTTTATGTTATGAAGACTATATTCTTGACATTTTTCCTAAGGGTCACACTAATAGTTTACTCAAATATTCTAATTTATTGAGATTTATTTCTTAAGGATATAGGGAAAGCCTGCTTTGTGCCAAATAATCAGGAATAGAATGATTTTTGTCTTAGCCTTTTTCTCCCATCACCCTCCCTCTCATTCTGGTGATTATCTATTCTTGGTTTTAATTAATGGCCAGTCCACTGAACCTAGCAATGCTTACTTAAGGAATGGAAATTTTATGGCAAAATACATCTCTAGTTTTAAAATCTTCAAATAGTGACTAGAAATGATAATTTTCTAAAATAAGTTATGTCTGTAGAACATTTAGGTTTATCTTAAATCACAAATATTTATTAATTACCTATTATAGGTTATAAAGTATGAAATGCCTGATTTTCTTAAATACTGAGTTTGATAGTTGTTATTTGTGACATTTCACTTTGACACTTCTTGTTTATTTTTATTGTGAAGGTATATCTTCAGTCTTTCAAACACGTTTATGCTTATGATTATCTTACAATTTTTTTTCTTGTAGTTTTGGCTGGGGCTGGGTTTGAACCCGCCACCTCCGGAATATGGGACCGGCACCTTATTCCTATAAGCCACAGGCGCCGCCTGATCTTGCAATTTTTTTAAGAGCAATTTTTGTGAAACCTTGGATAAATAAAAAAAAAAAAATCATGATACCTTCCAGTATGAGTTCCATTGTGGAACCAATGTAGCACAGACAGCTTGCTGAGATATCAGTGAGGTGTTTAGGAAGGATGTGTCTAATGAATGCACCATATATAAATGGTTTGAGAAGTTCTGTTCTTGTGATTTTAATCTTAAACTTCAGTTTCATGGGTGACCCAAGACCAAGGTGGATAATGATGAGTTGAAAGATGTAGTGAAAGAGAATCTGTCTCAACCTATATGTGAATTAACAACATGGTTTGATGTCACTGTTCCTACAAATGAAACAACTTGAAACAAAGCAGCAAGGTAAAGGAGCTTTCATGTATGATGACAAACGGATTCTTTTTGACAACTACAAGTGTTGGGCATAAGGTTAGATAGAGATAAAGTGCCCAAACACAGTCCAAAACTGAATATTCACCAAAAACAGCTAGCATTGTCTTTTTGGTGTTCCAACACTGGTATTATCCACTACAACTTCATGAAACCTGGTTAGTCAATTACAACAGAAGTCTAGTGCAGCCAATTGGACAACATGATGGGGATGCTTATAGTTAAGCAGCCAGATGTCAATGGGGAATGGCCAATTCTCTTACAAGACAAGGCTTGACCACATGTTGCACTTCTCAAATCACAGAAGCTGGACTTAGAAACTCTCTATCATCCACATATTCTCCAGACTTTGCACCAACTGACTACCAGTCCTTCCAGGCTTTGGATCACGTCTTGAAAGAAAAAGTATTCAATCTCAACAAGCTGTAGAAAATGCCTTTTGCAATTTCATTACCACTCAACCTCCAGCCTTCTTCACTGTTGGCATAAATGAGCTGTGGTTAAGATGGCAAAACCATGTCCATAGATTAGGTGCATACTTTGATTCATTGTACAGCTTCTTGTTTGAGATATAATCACTATACTTTTGATTTTAAATCAGACATTTCATATTTAATGACCTAATATGTCAATGCTACTGTTTATGTGCAATGAAGGATACCAGGCTGGGTGAATTGATCCTTGACCTAAATAATGCTGTGGTGTACAGCAGTCATTCTCAAAACTAATGTGGTTCTCCCTCACCTGGAGGGCTTGTTAAAACACACATTGTTATTCTCCATCTCCAGAGTTTTTGATTTGGGAGGGCTTGGTTGGGGTTTATAAGTAACATTTCTAATGTGTTCCCAGGTGATGCTGATGCTGCTAGTCCTAGATGATACTAGGTTAAGGTGACCATATTTTAACATTGGTAAAGCAGGACACCATTGATGGGGGGTGGGGTGGGGCCTGACAACAATGCAAACTTTGATAAGTAGTTCTCGATAATCACTTCTCAACAATTATTTGTTATTATTGCAGTTTAACATTACAAAATTAACAAAAATAATATAAAACTCATATCCTGGTGAAATAACCACATGGCAGTGAAAACTGTATATTCCCTTACTGTTCTCCTGCCTGTTTATGCATTCTTTCCAAAAATCCGGACCTTTTTAAAATGCCGCAGGACATGGGACAAATTGTTAAAAATTGGGACTGTCCCGCCAAAAGCAGGATATCTGGTCACCTTATACTAGGTA
The DNA here is from genome assembly GCA_963574575.1 of Galagoides demidoff. Taxonomy (NCBI): domain Eukaryota; kingdom Metazoa; phylum Chordata; class Mammalia; order Primates; family Galagidae; genus Galagoides; species Galagoides demidoff. The sequence continues at coordinate 10,884 of CAUYQV010140200.1, forward strand.
TTTTGAGAGCCACCAATGTGCTGTGAGAAGACAGTTCTCACATCTGAGCCACTGTCACCTAGAGGTACAAAATGCTAAAGCCACTCTTGAATGAAAGGATAATTACTTAAAGACTGTGACGGCCATTTGATTCACTTTTGTGAAAATCAGCAACAGACCATACTTTGAAGATTTTTAAAATATCCTTTGAAACGCATTATATATCTATCTCTAGACATGTGATAATGTATGTTACAGCAAATCATATACCTAGGTATTACATCCACAGAATATTTTCGTGATGCACTAAACTTTCTGGCTTTGAATGAGGGTTTATGCCAACTAATCCTTAAATAGTATGTAAAATTTTGTTGCCAAATCATTATTTAATGTGTTGGGGTCCATTAAAAATGTTCTTGGCTGGTGTTTGCTTGGGGAAGACCTGATAATTTGAAAGTCTCAAGTTTTTTAATCTCTTGAGAATCCCTGCAAAGTATTTTGAACAGATCAAAATTTATCATGGACCAGATGATCTCAAGGAAAGAAAAATAACTTGAGAGCCTGTGTTGTGTGACTCTTCTCAGAAATGCGTTTTTTTACTTTTTTGCTTTAAGATCTTTATTGGCTGAATTTGGATCGATTTCACTAGTTATTTGGTATTGATTTGTCACAAGTAAAGCACATGGCCTGGTTCAAGCAGCACATTTGACATCAAACATAGGTTCTCTGCCTGAAAGGTATAAGCTGAAGAACTAAAAGAAATCTAGAAGTCTTTATAGTACACGTTCTCATCCCAAGCGTCAGTAAAAGCATTCACAGGATTTAAATCTTTCTTCTTATTTTTTGTAAGTCTCTGGCTTCCTATTATGGAGTAACCCATTTTGTTTTTCTTTTCCATAAGAAAGAAGAGAAGATTTTTGTCAGTCTCATATCTACTATCTGACATTCAGTTTTCTTTTGATAACTTTTTCTTTAAATTTTTTAAATTACAAAATGCTAATTAAGGGACGACAAATGTTTTTGTTACATGGATATCTCACGCAATGCTTAGGTCAGGGCTTACAGTATGGTCTTGATAGCTTTTCCCCCCATCCTCTCAAAGCTTCTGAACAACTTGTATTAAAATTGACATTTTATATTTCATGGTGTTCTCATTAAATTGATGGAGACTTCATTCACTGCTTAGAAGTAAATAGCAGGATGGTTACCCATGGTCTCGTGTTTTACTGTGATTATCATAGAAGAAGGAAAAAAATGCCTGCAGAGGGTTTGTCTTTTTTGAAAAATTAGCTTTCCAGCCTATATTCTTCAACTTTGTCTGAAGAATATAAAGGATTAGGCCTTCATACTTTCTCATTATTGTTTTTGGTACTGTTCAGGAACTTTAAACTTGGGCAAGTAAAGAAACGACAGCTGAACTCAGTCCATTCTGCAATGGAACAGGTACCCGACTGTTGCTGGGGTACTTACGAGTGTGGATCAGCAGGCTCTGCTCTTTCACTTTTGCTGCATTGGTAGGGACTGATGAAGCAAAATCCCAAGTTCATTGATAAATATCCCTCCTGACCACATACACAGAGTTGTAAATACACTATCGTAAATGTAACGTGAGATTATTTCACAATAATATACTTCAGTTTCTTCTCACTGCCAACTTCTTTCTCTGTTACAGTATGAAGTACAATGCTTTTTCATGGCACAGTGCTAGTTATTATTTATAAAACTCCACTGTCATTTGTGCCAGACCCTCGAATTTACCAATATGCTTCTTGAGTTTGGGTGCTGACTTGATAATGTCCCTTTAATTAAGCAAAGTCCTCATAAAGAGAGATAAGGAGGCTAGGCGCCTGTGGCTCAACTGGCTAAGGCACCAGCCGCATATACCAGAGCTGGCGGGTTGAATCCAGCCCGGGCCTGCCAAAAAACAATGACAATTACAACCAAATGATAGCCATGCTTTGTGATGGGCGCCTGTAGTTCCAGCTGCTTGGGAGGCTGAGGCAAGAGAATCCCTTAAGCCCAGGAGTAGGAGGTTCCTGTGAGCTATGATGCCATGACACTACCCAGGGTGACAGCTTAAGGCTCTGTCTCAAAAAAAAAAAAGAAGAAGAAGAAGAAGAAAAAGAGAGATAAAGAGTTATTTTCACTAAATGGAAGTAGTTATGTCATTACCTACTCTCTAAAAAAAGATTACAAATAGTAGACAAAGGCAGTATACCTGTGAATTACAATATGAAGCTTCAGAAGGATGCACATTAGTTAACATTTGTCATCTCTTTGTCAAGATTGATTTATAAAAACGTTGTGATAAAAATTGGAAGAAAAACCTATTCCTAGTTTTAACGTCATTCGCTCTGCTTGTTGACAGCTGCTACTGATTGTGTCTTTGAATGTCCATTGAGTTTTAAAATCTATTTCACTTTGGTTTCAATTTTACTTTTTTAATAGCAATTTTTTATTTCATTTAGGCACATTAAAAAGTGTATGTAGCCCTTTGGATTTTTTTTTTATCATTAAATGTTACTTTCTTGCTTTGCTTTTTTTTTTTTTCAAATAAAGCCATCTGTTTAGTAAACATGGAAAATTGATTGATACGAAACCCAAAAAGTTCATAATGACAACTAAATAACAGATGACAGATTAGATAAGAACAAGTCATTAAGTTGGCCTATAAAAGGACAGCCATCTGTACCACCAAAACAATCTTCCTATTGATGACAGTAATAATTTTCTGAATCTGTGACAAAAAATTTATAGAATAAAATGGAAAGCTTGTAAATTGAGAAGTGGAACTTAATTTGGGGTAATTAGAGTAACCGTTTTTTCCCAGCATTACATGACAAGGGAATGGAGATTGTAACAAAATTCTTTGACAACAAATAACCATTTATTCTGTGGATACATGTGTGTTCATCTGACACACAAAAATGACTAATTTACTATTATTTTGTTTGGCTGAAATATTGACAATTTTGGAGAGTCTGTCATTGGGGATTAAAAAGATTTATGCTTTCAGATTCTTTAAAGTCCTAGTTTACAGATCACTGGTTTATAATTAAAACACAAATTTATCATAGATGTTGAAGGATGAACAATCACAGACTCCAAAGACTGAAAAGGACAAAGGAGTGGGGGGCACCTGTGGCTCAAAGGAGTAGGGCGCTAGCCCCATATGCTAGAGGTGGGTTAAAGCCCAGCCCTGGCCAAAAACTGCAAAAAAAAAAAAAAAGAAGAAGAAGAAAGAAAAAGAAAAGGACAAAGGGATATCTGCCCTTACCTCACCAGATACCTCCTCAAAGCTAAGTCCAATTTTATGTTCACTAACAAAATAGCAAGGAATATGAGTGAGGTACTCTGCTGATTCTTTGAAAATAATAATATATATTTAGTAGAGTTAAGCAGAATTAGGCATCAGGTGAAAACTGTTGGACTGGTTGATTTGAGGGAACCCATATCTGTTGATGTTTAAAATCCAGATTGAATCAATTGGCTCTAATATAGAATTTCTTTTCATATTCTCTCTCAGCAATGAGCTGATTCTCTTAATAGTGCTAAATTATTTGAACTTTTGCTATTTAACATTAGTCTGTTGTTAGAATTAAATTCATAAAAAGTGACATAACTAGTCTTGAATTCTTATTCTAATACCTATTCTTCACAATCGTATATAGCAACATCCTAACTGAGGTTAATATTGAGATTGAGCAGGCTTGGGTCTTGCTGAAGAATCATCCTACATCATAAATCTAAGGAGATATTAAAATTGAGCGTGTACTTAGCAGAGCATAGGAACTTTATGCCTTTAAATCATGTGCCTTATATTTTTACCATTTCTATGGATTTGATGGGCCACATTTATATAGGCAGAAAACATTTAGATTAAGAATATATGGCTCGGCGCCTGTGGCTCAATCAGCTAAGGCGCCAGCCACATACACCTAAGGTGGTGGGTTCAAATCCCCAGCCTGGGCCCAGGCCAAACAACAATGATGGCTGCAACCAAAAAATGGCTGGGCGTTGTGGCGGGCACCTGTGGTCCCAGCTACTTGGGAGGCTGAGGCAGGAGACTCGCTTGAGCCCAGGAGTTGGAGGTTGCTGTGAGCTGTGATGCCATGGCA
>CAUYQV010140201.1:0-33889 GCA_963574575.1 Galagoides demidoff
GGGCATTGTGGCGGGCGCCTGTGGTCCCAGCTACTTGGGAGGCGGAGGCAGGAGACTCGCTTGAGCCCAGGAGTTGGAGGTTGCTATGAGCTGTGATGCCATGGCACTCTACCCAGGGGGATAGTTTGAGGCTCCGTCTCAAAAAATAAATAAATAAATAAATAAAGCACTTGTTTAAAAGTAGGAAAGGAAATAGGTGCTAATGTTTTTAAATAAGAACTGTTACTAGACATGTGGTGGGGGAGATGAAGGCCTCTGCATTGGTGCTTTTTACTTCAAAGAAGAAAATCCATATGGAAAACAAAAGGAACTGATGTAAAAGTAGATGGAGAATTAAGTAGAGTTGGAGATTGGTTGGAAGAAGAGAGGTATATTTAAATGACAGGCTGTAGTATAGAAAGTGAGGATCCAGTTTAAACATTGCCCCTAATGTTTATGCCTCAGCTTTTGTCTTTCTTTCTTTCTTTCTTTTTTTTTTTTTTTTTGCAGTTTTTGGCCAGGTCTCCGTTTGAATCCACCACCTCCAGCATGTGGGGCCAGCTCCCTACTCTTTTGAACCACAGGCGCAAAAAAAGCCCTCCTTAGCTTTTTCCTTTTGTAAAATAGTGATTACATGCTGGTTTTGTTTTGTTTTTTTTTCTCAGAGTTCTTTTGAAAATACATATGTATGATTAGGATTAACTTTATTTTAGTTCTGAATAAATGTGAAAGTTCTACCTCCAATGTAGTTCTCTACTTTATCCTCTTCTATTTCCTTTGCCCTGACCTTAGTTTAGGCCATCATCATGTCATAGAGTTGTTAAAACCACCTCCTAACTGATTTCCCTCCTTCAATTTCACATTATTTCAATCCATCTTCCTCACTGCTGTCAATGTTAACTTTCTTAAAAGGGCATGTGATTCTGTGATTCTGTAACTCCTATTTAAAGTTCTTCTGTGATACCTCATAGCCTTTAGAAAGATTTGGCATAATATACATGAGAGTGATCCTATCTCTCAATTTATACTTTTCCAGTGCAGGTAATAATTGATTGCTCTTTTACTTTCAAAAATGTTCCAGTTTGGGTGACAGATTATTCAGCCACTCTGTTCTTGATCTTTTTTGTCTTTTCTTTCCAGAAAAACAGGAGATTTGGTTCTTGTCCTGCTTCCCACCTTTCCTGAGGGGTATCTAGTTGCTTGAACCAGGTCTCTTCCAAGTCCTCCAGCTTCTTAACATCTTTAAGTGCATATTGTTAGGCAATGAATTTAAAAGTTTAGTGTCTAGTTAAGGTACACTAGGGACTTCTAATAAGGTTATGTAATGGAATGTATATGAGATTCGAGTCTCTGATTCTGCTACCCCTTTGTTTAAATTACTTTAAGACAAGTATTTTCCCTTTGTCTTCGTAGTAAATAATCCCATGAGGTCAGTTAGGTAACATAAATGTCTGTATATTCTTTCAGAGTGATGAAAATCATTAGGTGATATAACTGGTTAACGAAAAGAAGTAAATTAGGATCCTAAGAGCCCTCCCTGATCTCTTAACAATTACACTGGTGCTGTTTACTATATTAGCTATATATGAGAATGTTGTCCAGCTTGTAGCTTACTTTCAAGGTACCCTGCAGTCACATTGTATTTTTTGATTTAATCAAACTGTTTCCTAATTGTTCCCCAGAGAAGCCACATTTCTTTCTTCCTCTTGGCTGGTGTTCCCCCCCCACACACACACACTTAGAATACTTTTATTTTCTGTTTACCAAGTCTTAACCTTTCTCAAGACCTTAAATCTCACTTCTCCCATGAAGTATTTTTTCATTGTCTGCATTCTATATGATTATTCCTATTACATAATTCCTGTAGTGCCTACTAAATCATGCCATGACAGCATTTTCTAGTTTTCATAATGGTAATATGAATATCACTTTCATCAAAATGTTTGTTGCCAAGTTTTGGGCATATATGGTAGTTTAATACTTAATGGTTAAGTATCTGTAGCCTTTGTGGGATCATAGGTCATTGGGTAAGTACTCCAGAAAGCATCACTTGAAAAAATAAATTCTTGCATGTTTGATATCTTAGAATACTGTCAGCATGCTTCAAAATGAATAAATACTGGTATTTCTAGCTGGCAGATAGAGGAAGCAAAAAATTGGATTCTGAGGTCATTTCAACTATAAAAGAAATCATATTAGACAGAAAAAGTTATTTACAGTTCTCCATGCATAAGCTAAACTAAAAAGCCTCACTATACTTTAAGATTTCCTTCATAATCTAACTTTTTTTTCCTAAGTCTTTCAGTATAAGATTTTTTAGAACTTGGTAAATTTACCTCTTTCAACCTGTTCATCACATTACCAAAAAATGCCTTCAGAAAGGCTAGAATTAAAACAAAAACTACTGTCAAACTTTTTTTACAGGTCCATTCTGTCTACCTTTTCTGGTCTCTTTTGTTCACATGTATTCCATAAAGCATAAATAATATTGGGGATTTCTGTTGCCGCCTAAGATTACTACTTGTCTGTTTGGTTCCATTGGTTATGGTAAACTGGTTATTATATTATTATTCAAGGCTGGGCATAGTGGCTTATGCCTGTAATCCTAACACTCTGAGAGACCAAGGCACGTGGATCACTTGAGCTCAGGTGTTTGAGGCCACCCTTAGCAAGAGCAAGACCCCATCTCTACTAAAAATAGAAAAAGTAGCCAGGCATTATGGCAGGTGCCTGTAGTCCCAGCTACTTGGGAAGCTGAGGGAGGAGGATCACTTGAGCTCAGAAGTTGGAGGTTGTCATGAGCTATGATGATGCTATGCACTCTACCCAGGGCAACAGAGTGAGACTCTCTTTCAAAATATATATGTATATTTACATATGTATATGATTTATATGTATTATTTATTTTTATATATATATAAATTATTCAACTGCCTCTGCCCTGAACACTCTACTAATCCATTATTACTTGTCTCATTATTATATACAGTATGTTCTTTACTAAATTACTACTCATATCTTTATTAGTACTAGAATAATCCCTTCCACTCCTTTTCTAATATTCATTTTTCTATATGAGTGGGCTTCCTTACTTTACTGTTTACACTGGCTGTATATTCCCATTTATTTGCTGGAAACTGCATTTTAAAATCCATATCCTAGGCGGCACCTATGGTTCAGTGAGTATGGCGTTGGCCCCATATACCAAGGGTGGCGGGTTCAAACCCGGCCCCAGCCAAACCGCAACAAAAAAATAGCTGGGTGTTGTGGTGGGCGCCTGTAGTCCCAGCTGCTTGGGAGGCTGAGGCAAGACAATCATGTAAGCCTAGGAGTTGGAGGTTGCTGTGAGCTGTGTGATGCTGCCACGGCACTCTATCGAGGGTGATAAAGTGAGACTCTGTCTAAAAAAAAAAAAAAAAATTAAAATCCATATCCTTGGGTGGCTAACCTGCATGTGAGAGGAATAATGTAAAAAAGGAAGGGGGCGGCACCTGGAGCTCAAAGGAGTAGGGCACCAGCCCCATAGATGGAGGTGGTGGGTTCAAACCTAGTCACAGCCAAAAACTGCAAAAAAAAAAGGGGGGGGAAGGATACTAATACATAATTTTAAGATTGTTTGTGGGAGGCAGGGGATAGATTTGGGAGTGGATTGAATAGGAAGACAAAAATCTATTTTTAATATAGCTTTATTCTTTTTGTCCTATGTCTTCTGTGTAAACAGTGTTAGCTTCTAAAATATATAGTCCTTATCCTTGAAAAACTAAAAGTCTAAAGTTTAGTCAAAGCAGGTCTTGAATAACATAGGATGTTATATTGCCATACACTTGATTATGTACTGTTATACCAAAGGTGTTCATATGGCTGTAGGAATTAGAAGGCCGACCTCCAGTGAGGATGATCAAGGGGAAGAGGAAGTCTCCTTAAAGATGACAAGAGGTTGGCTATGTAAGGAGTAGGATTTGCTAAGCTGTAGAAAAGTTTTAAGAATTGGTGTAGCCTAAGTGGGTAAAAAAAATATTCCTATATTATTGAGAAGGCCAACTTGAGTATAGTAACTATTTGTGAGGAGAAGATTAAATTGGGTAAGTGGACATTTGGTAAATCTGACTCCTGTTTAACAGTGTAGTACTTTCATTAGTGCATGATGTTAGAGGGAAAAATTACACATAGCATAGTTAAATATTGACATCTACACATGTACAAGTCCTGATTTAACTTCAATGGGCTCTTGAAATTGGTGACTCTAAGTGAAACAATGTGTGCATTAAGTCCTTGAGCCAACTCATTTTGTTGTAATGTTAATGAGGGGAAAATGGTTTTATTAATATGTTTCACTTAAAGTTGCAATTTTCTTTTCTTTTCTTTTTTTTTTTTTTTGGAGACAAGAGTCTCACTTTGTTGCCCTCCGTAGAGTGCTGTGGCGTCACATCTCACAGTAACCTCCAGGTCTTGGGCTTAGGCGATTCTCATGCCTCAGCCTCCCAAGTAACTGGGACTATAGGCACCCTTCACAATGCCCAGCTATTTTTTTGTTGCAGTTTGGCTGGGGCCAGGTTCAAACCCTTACTCTCAGTATATGGGGCCAGCACCCTACCCACTGAGCCACAGGCGCCGCCCAAAGTTGCAGTTTTCAAGAACCTATCTGCTCAGCACCTGTAGCTCGTTGGGTAGGGCTCCAGCCACAGACACGAGGGCTGATGGGTTTGAATCCTGCCTAAGCCAGCTAAAATCAACAATGACAACTGCAACAACAACCAAAAAAAATAGCCGGGCGTTGTGGCAGGTACCTATAGTCCCAGCTACTTGGGAGGCTGAGGCCAGAGAATCACTTAAGCCCAAAAGTTTGAGGTTGCTGTGAGCTGTGACTGCCACAGCACTCTACCGAGGGTGACATAGTGAGACTCTGTCTCAAAACAGAAACAAAAACCTCACTATAATTTTTCCTACCTGTGGTAGAACTCAAGAAAACACAATAAGGCTTTTAATTAGTGCAGCTGAAATTCACTGAATGCTAGATCTGCCCTGGTTAAGAAAAGGACTTTTTGTTTTTCTTATGTCTAACCTTCTTTACCTGAATTTTGGAACCGATATCTTAAGGAAAGGTTTTAACTATAACCCAGGCACCTTGGGCACATTTTCTCAGGGCGTCTTGAGGCCAAGTACTCCAGACATGGGTCGCACACATTTGGCTCCAAGTAAACCCTCTTTATAGAGTTTGTGTTTTGTTCTGTTATCAAATGAGATGATTACAAACTAAGATTGATAGAGAGTAATTATAACTTATTTTTCAAACTTTAAGAAATTCTGGGTGTTAATCTCTTAGAATTTTGATTAAGGGACTATTTTTTTGTGGTAATGTTGGGAGAGATTTTGTCATTATAGTTTTAATGGCTGTATGGATACTTAATTACTCTGTGAAGACTGAATGATGAGTTCTCTGTGGTGAGTTATTTAAATGTAGCTGGGCATAATTTCAGAGAGATTGGGAATGATTGTGTGGGGGATAACAGAAAAAAAGAAAAGAGAAATTTCAAAGGTGAAGCAGAATAGAGAAAGTGGTTTGGAATGATCCTAAATAATTATTCCTGTAGTAGATCATGGCTAGATCCCTGGGAGCAGTGGCCTAGATGACAGAAGCAGCAGCTGGAAGGTGGTAAGCTTCCTAAAGGGGACAACACAGACCTTTAGGGGAAGGCTTGTCCTGAAACCTCTTCTTCATTCCCTCACCTTTTTTTACCTCCTTCCCAAGAGACAAACCACTACTTAGATGGGCCTCGTTCTAGGGACTGATTTCGTAATACTATAGCAAGAATCTTAAGAGACTAAAAAGGACACACCTGTAGCATTCTAGGGCCCTCCTCTTTTGTTCTTTTCCTTGGTCCTGCTTAGAGCCAGCCAGTTCCCAATGGCTGTTGGATTTGTGTAATTTTAGTGTTTTTTACCTGGAGATTTAAGTTAGAGGTATGTTTGTGACGGGGGGTAGGAAAATTCCCTGAAAACTTGTGATATTACCGAGTTCTCTGAAGTGAGATTTCCGTTAAGACTGATTAACAAAGTGCTACTTAATTTTGAAGAAAAAAGAACAAAACAGAGAAGTTTAGAAAAATACATCTATTCAGTAAGCTTGAGCTGTATTCAGTTTGTTTATCTGCTCTGTCAGGTGCTAACTTCAAAGATAGCAATTTTATTTGGCAGTTGCACTTTCTGAAAGTTGGTTTTCAGTAGCCTCTGGTAATCAACTTTTGATAGTATTTAATGTTAATCGGATTATCTTATGTCAGGGCATCATCAGATCAATGTGCAGGGGGTCCCCAAGTTACAAACATCTAATTCACATACAACTTACGAACAGGGACTATTACAGATCATGGCTAAATATACCTGTTCCAACTTACATATAAACAATTTAAGAATAAACCTATCTTATAACCTGGGGGCTGTGTGTATAAAAGCATGTAAAACACCAGTGTTTTTTAAAAAATGTAGGTAATTAGTTAAGGAATTATTGAATTATGTACTATAATATGTAGGTAATTAGTTAAGGAATTTAAGAATTATGTACTAAAGCACTTAAGTAGACTTAACTTTTCTTAGTTAATTAACATAATTAGTTATTCAACGATCCATGACATTGTCTCACTTTTAATCCTGTATTTGTATTTATAAGTTGCAAAAAAATTAAAATAACAAATAGATTACTTGAGAGCCAATATTAGGTTTGCTCTTTTGGAGTCTTCATGGTTTACTAGTTTTTAAAACTGGGTATATTCATCTTAAATATATGAATAGAATCAGCATCAGTGTTACACATTTTTCATAATGAAAACTAGCAAAGATAGTTGTTTGGAGCAGGCATCACAGCACTTATTCTATGTTCTGTTAGGTTAATTATAACTGTCCATAGCCATTAAAAATGGGCATTTTTATATTGTTCTGGTTGGCTGCTTAATATAGTAGAGTTGCTGAAAGCTGATGCTTAACCATAGAAAGGTCTATGGTTAAGTGAGAAGCAACTTAACCATAGACCTTAATATGGTATATTTTGATTGTTTATAAAAGACCTTTTTAAAGGATTTGAGATTTAGTCATAATAATTTAGGTTCTAATTTGATGGCCAAAATCTATTCTAGTACACGTAGGAGGAAAATTGCCTCTGTCATTTTTGAGTTATCAAATACAGATTTTATTTTGAATAATTCTTCATTTAAGGACTTGTTTGTATTTGTTCAATACTATAGAAACTTTCTTTTTGAAAAAATGAATTTTTTATGTTTCTCCTATAGACTAGTATTTGTGATGAGAGTTGATATTTGTTTCAATTTAAGAAAACGAGTTGCTGCATAGGTGAGGTAGTATTTTGAATCACTCTAAAAGTTCATGTCAGTGTTTTGGTTCTTTTCGATTTTTTCTTTCTCTTTTCTTTCTTTTTAAATTTTCTTCCTTTTCCTTTTTCTTTTTTTGTTTTGTTCTGTTTTGTTTTATTTATTTAATTTTGATTTTGGTTTTTAAAGGGGTGTTTTGGGATTTCCATGGCCTTGCTACATACTTGGCTGGCCATATTTAGTCTGCGCACTAATTGTTAGTTGGCCCAGTTGAGTCTTACTTTGTGCTCTCAGTTCTTTTAGTCTGGTTTTCTATTTTTGTCCACCTGGTTATGTTTAGTTCATGAGAGATTTTTATTCTGATGGGCCAGATATTAATCTGTGTACTAAATTTTAGTCTGTAGACTAAAAGTAATCCGCGGATTATTTATTTTTGCAAAAGATTTAATTCCCCCACTGGAAACTATCCTAAAAGAATGTTAAATTCTCTTAGAATAGCCAAGGGAGTTCACAGCTACTGGTGAGTTCTGCTATATTTTGTCCTCAATACCTAGACATAATAGACCCTGCTACCTCTCTTGTATATTTGGCTCCTTTGTGCCTAGGTGTTGGTATAAATTACTATGCATGTCACCTATAACTGTGACTGTCCCTTAGTTGTATTGTTTATTGTACATACTGTTTAGCTTTTGGTGGGTGAATTGGGCATATTTGCAGATGGAACTGTGTTGAATTTGTAGTGCTCAAAGATGTAGGATTTTTTTTCAGTGAGTCTTTCCAAAGAGGAAAGAATGTTCTTTTATTTATTTTTCCTAAGTAATGGGTGCAAGGGTATGAGGGGGCAAAGCCCACAATAGAAAAAGTACGTTTATACCCGCACTCCTGAGGTGACATGTCAATTTACTGAAGAATTTTAAAATTATGGAAATGTCAGCAAATAAACATCTTTTAGCAGGGAAGTCAATCCAAAATGGAGAATAATCCGCGGTGGCCTGATCCTTCTTAGCTCACACAAATTGAAAATATCTGGCTTGGAAGCTATAGTCACATAAATTAAATGTGTTTGTTGCTTTCCTCTCATCACTAATGATTTAGCAAAAAATGTTTATACTATGTAACTGAAACACATTAATAGAGAAAAATTAGCATATTGGGAACTTATAACCTTAAAAGCAGGCTAATATGCCCCTTCCCAGCCATGTCTATGGATGATGAATCCAGGTCGCAGAAGACCACTTTACTTTGGGAACTTTACTTCTAGATTTCATTTTGATTTTAACTTTTTTTGGTTTTGTATTTTTTTAATGAACGCACTGGCATTGGAACATGATAAATTAAAATTAAAATGTTTCTTTACTGTGCCTCACCATTGCACAATCAAAAAAAATTTTTTTGCATACACTGTGGTGAAATAATTTTTAAAACTTGGACTTGCTACTGTGGAGACTGATGTTTGAAGTTTATAACTGTATAAACATTTCTTGTGTCCCCCCCCACACCATGAATTTCTTATAACATTGGATATATTTTTCCTTGCTGGACTATTCTCTTTTGGATTGACTTCCCCTGTTTGGATTATTTCACTGCATTATCATCTTTAGGATTCGTCAGGAACAGGACATTTCACCTCAGGAGTGCGGGTATGTACTTAATTTTTTTTTTTTTTCCCAAAATTTCAGGGCAGGTCTATAAAACTTGGGGAAAAGGTTTTTGAAAGGCTCAACAATTATTCACTCTTAAAATGTAGTAGTACAAACAGTGTAGGTAGCCATGATTTCTGTTTTCATTCATTGTATGGTATAGGTTTTACTTATGATAATATTTACATTATTGCTCTCCTAGGTGACTCATTGACATCTAGACTGAAGTTTAGGAATTTGGGGGGTTTTAAATTATCATTATTATAAGAATAAATATTGAGGCAGCGCCCATAGCTCAGTGAGTCGGGCACCAGCCGTATATACTTGAGGTTGGTGCCCTGGGCCAGCTAAAGCAACAATACGACTGCAACAAAAAAATAGCTGGGCGTTGTGGTGGGCTGTAGTCCCAGCTACTTGGGAGGCTGAAGCAAGAGAATCACTTGAGCCCAAGAGTTTGAGGTTACTGTGAGCTGTGATACCACAACACTCTACTGTGAGACTCTGTCTCAAAAACAAAACAAAAAGAATAAATATCATGGAATAAAGGAGCCTGAAATAAAAAAAAAAAAAGAATAAATATTGACAAAGATTCATGAAACAAAGGTTCTTAGTGTTAAGCAATTTCAATGAGTAAGGAATAAATTGGCAACAGAGACTTCTTTCTTATAAGCCAGATTTTAGTTATTGGTTTCCTTTTCTTCAGACACAAAAATAATGCAGAAGAGTTAGTTTCTAGTTTTATCTATAATTTTTGGAAGTTATGTGCCACCACACCTATAATTGAACTCGAGGAGATTCTGGATTTTGACCCCCACAGTATTTTCCACTTAACTTTTATCCATAGAGTACTGAACCAAGACTTTTCTTATCAAGAATCTCTCAAAAGGTTAAAAATAAAGGCAGATTAAATCTTAATTTTAATGTAGGCTCATGGAATGAATTCTTTATTGTTTTTAACTCTTTGACTTCGTGAATTAGGATTCACCAACAAAATAAACTATTATATGTCTTAGTACCAATGCCGATGACCACTTGTAGCCAGTGAAACACCAGAAAGATGCAGAAGACGTTTTTAAAAATCAGAAATAAGCTTATAATACTGGTTTATTAATAGCTTTAAACATAAAATCTTTGAAAATGCAACATGAAGTTTTTTCATTTAGAATAATGTGCTGTCCAGCTACTGTACATTTGAATGTTAACAGGAGATACTTATTTTTATTTTTGGTACTACCTTTAATGTGCTTATGTGCTTACCATACTGGGGCAAAAGCATTTTATGTTAACCAGAATACATCCATGTACTGTCAGATAGATGCAAACCATTCTAAGGGATAAAATATGTAAGTAGTGTTTAACATTTTGAAAAATGTTCTGGATTTTCCCACAGATTATTTTCTTTTTACATTATGAAATTGATTGTTGGCCTTAGGAAAAAGGGAAGAGACCAAGAACAGTGACAGATCTAAACATTTCAAATATAGCCATAACCTTAAGTTTTCCTTGGCTGAGGCAAGTCACAGTACTCAAAAAGATAAAGGCAATTTTTGACCTTACAAAGGGCTTTCTAATATAACTAATAAATTGATTATGGCCTTTAAAGTTCTGAAATAAATTCTTAAGATCCTACTTCACCCAATTTCTCTGTTTTTATGGAAAATACCATAAATAATAAACTGTATAAAAATGAAAGCAAAAAAGAACTTCACAAACCTGTTCCCTGTTCTCACTGTAGAAAGTACTCATCATTGTGTCTTGGAAGTCAAAGAGCTCTGTGGTTATAACTGGTTCTCCTACCTTCAGCATAAATGAATAGCGTGATGTTACACGAGCCGTGTTCATTAGGAAACCTGAGCCCACCAAGCTCCTCCATGCCTTCTCACAATCTGTTATGTCCTTTCCTCCCTTGGGGATCTGTTTCCCTGCATTTATACATACTGGCTTGTCTTCATATATCTACATCCATCACCACACCTTTTCTTTGGTTTTATGTTCTTCTGATCAGTGGCTATATGTTTCAGTTTTCTTTAGTTTGAGGGATTTTTTGTCTATTTATTTCTATTTCTTCCCCTTTTATTTTTATTCTTCATCTGGCCATAATTTAGAATGAAGTATGTTTTCTTAGTTTCATATATTCATTAGTTTTGGTTAAGACATAGATGAGTAAAAAGAAGACAGACAAATGGCTAACAAACATGAAAAAAAGTTCATTGGCCCTAATTATCAGGGAAATGCAAATCAAAACCACCTGAGATATCACTTAACCCCCCAGTGAGAATGGTCTACCCACAAAATCTCAAAACTGCAGATGTTGGTGGGGATGTGGAGAGAGGGGAACACTTTTACACTGCTGGTGGGACTGCAAACTAATATACAACCTTTTTGGAAGGAAATATGGAGAATACTCAAAGAACTCAAACTAGACCTCCCGTCTGAACCTGAAGTCCCATTACTAGACATCTACACAGAAGATAATAAAAAAATCCTTTCGTCATGAGGACATTTGCACTAGACTGTTTATTGCTGCTCAAATTTACAATTGGCAAATTGTGGAAACAACCTAAATGCCCACCAATCCAGGAATGGTTTAACAAGTTGTGGTATATGTATACCATGAGATACTATTCAACCATAAAAAAAGATGATGATGGTTAATACATCTTTTATATTAACCTGGATGGACTTGGAATAAACTCTTCTTAGTAAAACATCACAAGAATGGAGGAGCAATAATCCAACATACTGAATTCTGATATGAGAACTATTGATGCTAGTACATGGCAGGGGGTGGAAAATGGGGGAGCAGAGAAAGGGAAGGAGGGAGCAGGGTAGGGGGTCATGTTGTGTGACACACCTCTTAGGGGGTGGGACACAATTACCAAAGGGACTTTACCTAACAAATGTAAGCAGCGTAACCTGTTTCTTTGTACCCTCAATGAATCCCAAACAAGAAAAAAAAGACATAGAGATGAATAGAAAGCTATCTTGTTCATAAAGGGTTATTTTAATTGCATTGTACTTCAATATGGCCTTCAGTTGACTTTTTCTCTCACTTAATGGCTCTTAGTGACTAATACATTTTTCTCTCCCCATTAAAACTCTAAAATATTGATTCTAGTAAGGGTAATCTGGCCACATTTCATAACAGCTACTTGAGAAAACAACATAGGATATTTTGTCAAATTCTAACTATTCAAGAATTTCTTCAAATAATTATAGGCCCTGTTTATTGAGGATATAATAACAAAACATTATTATTCACAGACCTAAAGTAAATAGCTTTTTTCCTTTTTTTTTAAGATAGTGGTTGCCATATTTTTTAACAGTGCTACCTATTATGAACAATTATTCTGCTAAAACAAATTTTAAAACCATGAAAGAGGCGCTTTTATTTACTACAACAGTTTAAACTTCAAATATTTTTTATTATTTTTCTAGTTGTGCTTACCTCCAGAACCCAGCCTTTTTAATGTGCCTGTCATATTTTGTATGCATGTTTGATTTACTGCTTTATGATTAGCAAATGTAGATTTTTCTCTGAGCTTTTCTCATACAGTTTTTAATCAGCAATTCACCCCAGTGTGGTGAATTATACACAGTTAACTCTTTTCATTCTAGAAGGCTCCTTCCCCAAATGCAGCCATGTTTTTGTACATGGTGGAAATTAACTCAGTACTCAAGAGTGTTATTTAATTAGATTCTTATAATAAAACATTTATTGTTCTTTCCTCTTTTTTTTTTTTTTTTTTTGTACTGCAGGTCTTCCGACCCCGAACTCCACCAGAGGCAATTGCACTGTGTAGCCGTCTGCTGGAGTATACACCAACTGCCCGATTGACACCACTGGAAGCTTGTGCACATTCATTTTTTGATGAATTACGGGACCCAAATGTCAAACTACCAAATGGGCGAGACACACCTGCACTCTTCAACTTCACCACACAAGGTAATTCCAAACACTTAAGTTCTTTGACTATTTCTAGGAAAGCTGCACATTGGGTATTAGTGATACCTTGTTAATTAAAATCTGTGGAGGATAAAAATGGCCCTATGAAGTACTCATGGAGATAGGAGACTTCCTAATTTATTAAACTACTGTTTACAATTTTGGACAAAATAGTAGCAGATAAAAATTTTCCAATAGGCAGAGCTTCTGTAATTTTTAGCAGATTATAATCTTAGCATATGAGAAGTTACATAGATTTCAGTGAGTGAAGTTCTTCACTGAGAAGACAATTTAACCTTTAAGTTTGAATCTGAAACTTAAAATATTAGCATTTCTTGCTTCCCAGGGATTTATATCAAGTTTTTTAAACCTGAAAATAAATTGGTAGCTATATTTATATAAATTCACTTATTTTTGTAAATAAAGTGAGAACTAGAATCCGTCCTATAAATGCTTTCTAAGTATTATTGATAGAAATTCTTATCCCCTCTGAGTTTTAGCCTCATTGCTACTGCTAAGAAAATATTGAAGGAAAAACTGACGGCTCAGCGCCTGTGGCTCAACTGGCTAAGGCGCCAGCCACGTACACCTAAGGTGGCGGGTTCGAATCCCCAGCCCAGGCCTGCCAAACAACAATGATGGCTGCAACCAAAAAAATGGCCGGGCGTTGTGGCGGGTGCCTGTAGTCCCAGCTACTTGGGAGGCAGAAGCAGGAGACTCGCTTGAGCCCAGGAGTTGGAGGTTGCTGTGAGCTGTGACGCCACAGCACTCTACCCAGGGGGATAGCTTGAGGCTCCATCTCAAAAAAAAAAAAGAAGGGAAAACTGACTTTGTGCATTGGTAATTTCTAAACGAACTGAGAATGGTAATTATTTTTTACCAAGTCTGTGTTCACTTCTCCTTTCACCCTGATTAAAACCCTAAGTGTCTCATTCATTCAGCCACTCTACCTCTGCTGATGTGCTTTTCTTCTTAAACTGAGCATAAAAAGTATATAATTCCCTACAAAGAAAACAAGAAACAGGCTCGGCACCTGTGGCTCAAGGTGTAAGGTGTCAGCCACATACACCTAGGGTGGTGGGTTCAAATCCAGCCCAGGCCTGCCAAACAACAATGAGGGCTGCAACTAAAAAGTAGCCAGGCGTTGTGGCAGGCGCCTGTAGTCCCAGCTCCTTGGGAAGCGGAGGCAGGAGACTCGCTTGAGCCCAGGAGTTGGAGGTTGCTGTGAGCTGTGATGACACAGCACTCTACCCAGGGGGATAGCTTGAGGCTCTGTCTCAGAAAAAAAGGAAAACAAGAAACAGTTGATAATATTGACTCATCAGTAAGAGTGGTCAGGTTAGAAAATATAGAACAGAGATGTAGGGTTTTCTGTGACTCAAGAAAGATGTATTGCCTTTTTTCTAAGGTGAATGTTTTTTTCACATACTTAAACTTTTTAAAAGTTGAAAGTGGAGGGCGGCACCCGTGGCTCAAAAGGCCCAATATGCTGGAGTAGTGGGTTCAAACCCAGCCCTGGCCAAAAACTGCAAAAAAAAAAACATTGAAAGTGGAAAGATTCATGGCATAAGCAATAAATGAGGAAAACCTGAGTTAATAGTAAGATATATGTGGATGTTTTAGTTGATTATAAACTTGAGCTGTCAGTATCGTGTGACTACTGCCACTGCTCATGCAGTCTTAAACTACATTTTAAAAAAGTGTTCAGGCTGGTCGCCCCTAGCACAGTGGTTACAGTGGCACTGGCCCCATGCACCGAGGCTGGCGGGTTCAAACCCCGCCTGGGCTAGCCAAATAACAATGACAACTGCAATAAAAAAAAATAGCCAGGGCTGGAGCCTGTAGCTCAAGCAGCTAGGGTGCCAGCCACATGCAGCAGAGCTGGCAGGTTTGAATCCAGCCTGGGCCTGCCAAAACAACAGTGACAACTACAAAAAAAAAAAAAAAAATAGCCAGGTGTTGTGGCAGGTGCCTGTAGTCCCAGCTGTTTGGGAGGCTAAGGCAAGAGACTCACTTCAGCCCAAAGTTTGAGCTTGCTGTGAGCTGTGATGCCACAGCACTCTACCAATGGCAACACAGTAAGACTATCTCCCAAAAAAATAAATAAATAAAAAATTAGAAGTGTACAGATATCCTGGCACTATTAATTCTGAGGATATAAAACTAATCATAAAAAATTTGGAATGCAGTTTTAGATACTAGCTGCCCTATTTTAAGAACATTAGTGGATGGGGGATAGAATATAAAATATATACAAAGAAGCAGAATTGAATGTAGAGCCTAGAAAAGGGGAAGATCATAGGTGCTAAAATACCTTCAGGACTATCTTAGAAAGAAAGGAGTAAATATATATTCTGTCTCCAAATTGCAAAATTGAAAATAGTGGCAGAAAATTAGAGAGCTATATGTGTTTGGACCTCAGTCTTTGATACAAATAGAGATGGAATAAAATTATAGGTGAGTCAATAAAGAAGTTCTCAGTTGTTTAACAGTGGAACAGTTTGTTTCCAAAATACTGAGCTCTGTGTCTAGAAATGTTAGAAGAAAGCTAGCTAATGTCAGATGTTGTATGTAGGATTACTTGAGTTTGGCAGAAGGTTGCAGAAAAGACTCTTTTGGCCTCTTCAGAGCAAAGTTTCTGATTCCATGTCATATAAGTTTTAGACCTCTTGAGAAAATAAATCATATTTTTGTTCTTATTGCTTTTATTTTACCCAAGAGTAACACATAGATTGAAGAAAATTTTGAAAATACAAAAGTGAAAATTAAAATCAACAATTCCAAATAATCACTTTTTAGCATTTGATAGTATAATTCTTTTTAATCTCTCTTCTAACACATTTACTGATAATTCTGAATATGGAATCATCTCCTATTTTCCCATTATAAGCCAAATCTATCCCAAATAGAATTTTGTTATTGTGTAAAATTATGTAAAATTATGGATATGTAAGGTTGTATATTATTTAAGAATTTTGCTTTTTTATATTTCAAATTTTATGAAATTATTTTATTCAAACTCTTTTTGCATCTTATACATCTGTGTCTTTGTAATCAGTTGTGCTATTTTTTGAATTATCTATCAGTTTTTTAACTAAGTCACATAAAGTTTTTGTTACAAAGCACTTTTGAATCTGTATGAGGATACTATTAAAATCTATAAGTACCCATTTATATAAATTATATAATTATTTTTAAAGTTTGAAAGGCTTGTTACAGTGACAGTGTAGTACTTGAAACTGAATTTGTAGCCTCGGAAACTACTGAATTAGTATTTCCTTGCCTCTCTTTTTACTACTCTATCAGGTGACCTTACAGTTTCACAAACTGGCAATAATTAAGTTTTTTTTCACACTGAGTACTTTGTTGCTTGAAATAAACTAATCAAGAAAGTCCCTTGTCAAGTGACATGTGACTTGGTGAATTTCAAATACAAGTGCATGATATTTATGATGGACAGATTTGGAAGGCAGGCATATAGGGTATCCATATATGTATGCATGTATAAGTTTGATTAAAAATGAGATATTGATCTTCTGGATATATACCTAGTAGAGGACTTGTAGGATCAAATGGCAGGTCTGTTTTTAGTTCTCTAAGTGTTCTCCAGACATCTTTCCAAAAGGACCATATTAGTTTGCATTCCTACCAGCAGTATAGAAGTATTCCCTTTTCTCCACATCCATACCAACATCTCTGGTTTTGGGATTTTTGTGATACGGGCTAATCTTACTGGAGTTAGATGATATCTCAAAGTAGTTTTGATTTGCATTTCTCTGATGATTAAAGATGATGAACATTTTTTCATATACCTATAGGCCACGTGCCTAACCCAATTATAGCCCAAGAATATGGGGAAAGGGGAGAGGAAGAGGAGAGGGGGAGGGAGGGTGATTGGTGGGACCATGCCTGTGGTTCATCTTACAAGGGTACATGTGAATCTTTCTAAATGTAGAATATAAATGTCTTAACACAGTAACTAGGAAAATGATATGAAGGCTATGTTAACCAGTTTGATGAAAGTATTTTAAATTGTATATAAAACCAGCACACTGTACCCCATTATGTGTGCATTAATGTGCACAGCTGTGATTTAATTAAAAAAAAAAGATATTGGTTAAACTTCTTATTTAATCAGATTTAAAAATTCAGAGTTTTAGTTCCTCTGTTGACATGCACCATTTTTGACATAATTACATTTGATTCTTTAGTCAATGTCTAAAATTTTCTGTTATTACTAAGGAAAATGTAATTTAAAAACAATTGGATTTTTTATTATGAAGTTCTAAGCTTTTTAAAAACCTGAGGTAAAATTCATACATGTTAAAAGTAAACAAATCAGTGGTATTAGTACATTTGCATTGTTGTGCAACTTCCACCTTTACCAAGTTAAAAAACATTTTTCATCACTTCTAAAGGAAACCTATTCCCAGTAAGCCATGACTCCTCTCATTAACCATTAAGCCATGACTCCTCATTAACCTATCTATGTCTCATCCCATGGTACCCATCAGTTTACTTTCTGTCTCTATAGATTTACTTATTCTGGATATTTCATAAGAATGGACTCAGATAGTATCTGAGCTTCTTTCACTTAGCATGTTTTTAGGGTTTATCCATGTAGTGTGTATCAGTATTTGATTTCTTTTTCTGGTTGAGCAATATTCCATTGTATGGTTATACAACATTTAACTTACCTATTCATCTGTTCATGGACATTCGGCCTGTTTCTACCTTTTGGCTGTTGTGAATAGTGCTAGTGTGCCTGAATACTTTTTTTTGTTCTCTGGGGAATTCATCAATCATATGGAAATTTTTAAAGGCCCACCAAACTATTTTCCATGCAAGGTAGGGAACTGTGGCCTTCTGATTTCAAGATTGTTCTCTCTTTGGCACCAAAGAAGGCAAAGAAATTCTCTGATGCACCTCTTTTAGTGAAAGGATTTGTTCTATAAAATTTGGGTTCAATTAAAAGGCTGCTTAAGGACCTGGAAGGCCACATGTTTCCTTAAGGTTGTAGGTTTCCCTCCCCTTGGCACATGCCTTGTTAAAGTAGAGACAAGACTCAGTTTAAATAAGAATAAATAAATAATTTTGTTCAAACTTTATTCATACATACCTAATATTTAAAAGTATTTTTTTAAGAATGAAGATAGTTTTGTTTTGGTATTTAAAAATGTTATATTTGCCTAGTATGTCAAATACAAATATGGCTCTATATGTATCTTGAGTGTACATATGTTTCTGAAGGTTTGAAGAGTACGTGTTAATTGGATATAATATGTATAGGCACAGTGTAGTCTCTGTGGCTATCAGAGTGAATACCAGTGCAAGTGATGTATATACATGAGTCTTTGTTTTGTTCAAGTGAACCCTGCAAATAAAGTCACATGTCACTTAATGATGCAGATATATTCTGAGAAATACGTCATTAGACAGTTTTGTCCTTGTGCAGATGTCATAGAGTGTCCTTAACACTAAAGTAGATGGTATAGGCTACTATACACCTAGCTTTATGATAGAGCCAGTGCTCCTAAGCTACAAGCCTGAACAACATGTTACAGTACTGAACACTGTCAGCAGTTGTGACATAGATAGAGGTCAAATATTTGCATATGTAAACATTTCTAAACATAGGAAAGCTACAATAAAACCATAGTGTTAAAATCTTATGGGACCATCATCATCTATGGAATAATTTTCCATATATATAGAATGTTATTATGCATTTCGTGACTGTATATCCTTGGGATCATTTTTCATCAAACTAAAAACTAAATGTATTAAATTCAAAGTGCCATAATTTTGAGATATAGTCTCTCTCTTTTTTTCCCCTAAGTGTTAAAATCCCCTATCTTAGCAGTCATTCTGAAATAGAGTTGCAATCACATAGTAGTACTTTATATCACTATCATTCTGTATATCTATTTTTCTTGAGCAGTGTTCTATATAAGAACACAGCTGTCCAGGAAAGAGGTTTTGTAATGTCATTCTATATGATGCTCTGTTTTCTAATTTTCAAGCAAAGTTTCCAAATGTTGATCTTGTTTTCTAAGGCAAAGATATAACTGTTGTACAGATGGCAACTTTAAAGCACAGCCTAGTTAATAGTAATTAATAGGTGATTAGAATAGTATTGGGTTGAAGGAGAACCAATCCCCCAGTTGGTTGTATAGCTAGAAAGAATCCAGAGATAGAAACATAGTTAGGGTCTGTGGTTGGGGGGAGAGGATTGGTAAGTTTCTGCTATAGATAATATAACACCCTCCTGCATCCTCACAACAAATTTCTAGTGAAGTCTGCATTACTTCTCCCAAATAAATTAAAAATCTACATATTGTGGGTACTTATTGAATGTTTGAATGAATGCCACATACCTCTTTGAATAAAGTATTCATTAATTCATATAACCGGTGTTTATTAGGCATATCTAATATTCCCTCTACATTTTGTTACTGTTGTTGTTTTAATAGCAAAGTAAATCTGCCAAATTAACAGAATTTATAAAGATTAAACACTTGGGTAAAATATAGTGTTGTATTAAAGTTTACAACAAAGCTAACTGCAGTTGATGTTTGTTAATGTGCCATGGGGTAATTAGCTGTAAATGGTGATTACTGTTACTTTCATATAATCACAATAAGTATTTCCATTATCAGCTAGAGGAAGGAGAGAGATCAGTAGGTACAGGACAGACAAGTTTCATATCCTTCTGACTTCCTAAATCCATAACTCAGGAGAATATCAGACTGCTCTCATTTTTCCAGCACTGAGGATTCAGTATTCTAGGAACCCCTGTTTAACAGTATTACCTACATTCAGACATTGAAAACTAGGGCAAATTTGTGGCACGTTGCCATCTCTCCTTCCCTCTTGTCAGTAGATCTCAAAGATTAGACATAGCTATATCAGACCTTAGGAAGCAGGTAGAATTAGGAAAGTCAGTAGGGAATCAGCATTTTGTTTAACAATGTGGAGCTGATGCCAAGGCTGGAATATGTTAGGGAATAAGTTGTTTTGTATATTTAAAAGTGTGGGTATCCTCCTAGCTCTACTACATAGATTCCCAATCCCAATTTTTTACCTAGTTTGTATAAAATTTTACCAATTAAAATTATTTTAGCAAGCATTGTCCACCTGAGAGTATAGAACAGGATGGGATTGAGGCTGGGAGTGATACAGAGTATCAGTCATTTCCTTAGTATGATTTAACTTAGGAAGTCTACTTCTCTGCCACTTAGCTAAGTTATCTGAGTTTTGTGGGATAAAAAGGAGAAATGGTGATGTATTGGCTAGGCCAGAAGAAGCAATGATAAGGACAGTAAAAGGAAGAGTAAGAAAAAAAAGAAAATAGAGAAAAGATCAGGAAAAGTATTTTTTTTTAAGAGTATAAGTTTAGACAGAAGATAAAGCTTAGATAGAAGATAAAACCAGCTATGACAGTCCCTTAAGCCAAAGTTTAATCCAAGGCAAGGCCCTAACTCTCTTCAGTTCTATGAAGGCTAAGAAAGGTGAGGAAGCAACAGAAGAAAAAGTTTTGGTATTAGAATTTTCTTTGATATCTCATAATCTGGATAAGTAAAATTTCTAAGTGATCAAGCTGTGCTTCTCTAGGCATTGAAATATTACATCAGTGAAGATAACACTGCTTGAGAAAGTTCATGGGTAGACTAAGGGGAGCAGGTAAAGTTTAGGTTAGGCAACTGCAGTATTAATGGCAAATAGTGGTGACTATATTCAGGATTTTAGGTTCTAAATTATTAATTTTATGTGAAAATTATCATTGTTTTTCCTGAGTTATTTGGTCCACTCTTCTGCTTTGAACATACTACTGAGAAGGATATGGGGTGGTATGGGCACAATCAAAAGTAATGTCTTGATTGCAAGCTCTTTGTGTAGTTTGGACCAATATACTTCCAGAAAGACCAGAACACTGGAAATAAAAAAGTGCAGCATTGCATGTGGAAAGAGTAAGTCAGACCTAAGTCTAGTTCCCTCTCTGAATGCATGGTTGTAGACCTTGGCCAACACACCTTCTCTATCTTAATTTTACCATTTTTAAAATGAGATAGTTGGATTAAAAGATATTCAAGGACACTTCCACCTTCAAAATTTTTATTATAAAAATGAATTAACTCCAGAAGATAAAAGAAAAAAAAATGAGAAAGCTAAAAACATAGACTTCAATAGGGTTGAGATACATAAAATTATGATGTAAATAAATACAGGAAAACCTAGACTGGTTTCCTCAGAATTCAAAATATTAGCAATATTATTTTTAAATGTCCAAAAGGCTATTTTTAGTTGAATAAAAGAACTTAATAATGCTTCATTATTAAGTTAAGAATGTAACTTAAGCACAGCATTAAGAATGTACTTCTCAGTATAAGATTTTTAGGTAAATCACTACAACTTTTAAAGTACTGATATTTTGCTAGATAACTTCTAAAATATACCTGTACTATAAATGTAGTACACTAAAAGCTTTCAGACATTTTTGGTAACTGGTATAAATAATAATACTCCCTGCTGGGCAGTTCCAAGGTAAAAGTAGTCATGGTTTGGGGCAAATATTACATAGTCCAATGAAATATCACCAGTATCACCAAACACAACAGGACTAATCAGACAGACTACTCTGTGATTATCTACTTAGGTTAGTATTTGCTGAGTTTTCTGAATAAGTATGGAATATGTTGCCCGCATTAGGTTCTTGGTCAGAATTTCCTAGACACTTTGAAATTGTTAACAAGGAGAAAAGTAGTTATGATGTAGCTACTTACTCACCTAAAGAAAATGCATACAAATAAGCAACATTAGAATCTGGTAATGGATGAGATCACTGGGGTGTCATTCTAGCATTTGAATTACTGCTCAAAAATGGGCACTTTTCATACTATTTGTGAATAGGGAGAAATAGCAGATAACTTTTATATGCACATTAGAAGCCTGATAGACACATGAAGAACTCAAAACTACTTGTGGAATAAAAAGTCTGCATATTTTAGTGACTCTTTCCTGAGATTCTGCAGGGCATGCTCCTTCAAAGCTAACGAAGGAAGATTTCCTTTTACCTGATGACTGATATTTTATTACATCAATGTAGGAGTAGAAAGAACTTGGGAATAGAGGGGTTGATTTCTTCCCTTTGGTTCAAATAGTGATTGCTGCTTTCGTGTCCTCCTTTCATATCCTCAGCTTTCACACAACAGTCTGAACAAACATGTTACTACTACCAGTCCTCTTCCTGTCCTAAAAAAAAAACCTTAGGAAAGTTTTTATCTGCCCTCTTCTTACTAGTGAATCAGGAATATTATATTTGGAAGAATAAAAAGTTCAGAGTAAAGGAAACTGTGTTTTGCCAACTAGATTTTAGGTTTTGTTTTTCCACTTAAAAAGATTGCTTCATCAGGCATGGTTAAATTTATTCCATTTGTCTTTTTATGAGATTTTTTTTTTGTGAATTTGCAGTATTAAAAAACAATGCAGCAAAATTTAGTTACATGTTTGGTTAACCTTTTGGTTGATTGCTATCTGTCTTGATTGGTTGATTCATTTTGCTTTTGTTTATGCACTAAAATGTTTGATTATAGAGCACATAATGATTGATACACCATCAGAACATTTGTAGTTTTCCCTAATAAACTATTACATATGGGTTTTTGATAGTTTTCGTGACATCTGCGAGAAAAAATTTTTATCATGCATTAATCTTTCTAAAGTTTCCTGGAAACTTTTGCTGTTTTGTTTTGAACCATGTCTCTGAGGTAACACAGTTTATATGTATCCTTCCTGTCTTAAGTTTTCTTCTCACTAACACAAAATTAGCCCTACTTCATCATGGACCTTTTTGTTGCCTCAGTTATTTTCCTATTCAAGTTTATAAGACATATATATTTAGTAAATAAATACTAGCTTACTTTCAATCTCTTATACACTTTGTCTGCCTTCAAGCGTATATACACTCCTCTTCATCCTGAAAAGTGCTGTTGCTTTGCTATTTGTCTTCCAAAATGCCACTGTGTTTTGCATTCTTTGACTGCAATTTGCATTTGCATTCACTGTATCCATCTCCTTATTACTTATTGCCATGGATAATCAAGGTTATTGGAAGTGGGCAGTAATTGTTGGGAATGAAAAATGAATAAACTATTGTGTACCTAGTTGTGACACCCCCCAGAGGATCCCATAGTCTGTCCCCGTAAAAGATTCAGACTTGAAGTGGCAAGAAAAAGACTATAGGAAGAGTGCAAGGAGGTGTCTTTGTTTCACAGGCAAAAGCTGTGACCGTTAATAATCTCTCTACAGTAGAGAAGAGTGAACACATGGAAGCAATGTATCTTAAGGAATACCTGTAATTAAGGAAGTGGACATTGGACTATCGAAGTTGGAGCAATGTAGAACTAGAAGTGAATGTCCATTTAAAGAATTCTTAACTCTTAGGGTGTTTGACTCAAAAAAGTTCACAAAGTTTCCAGTCCCACCCCAACCCCCCAGTCTCCCCATCTCCCCAACCTCCATGCCTATGTCTTTGGGTATGGTGAAGCCTCCAGGATCTCAAGAGCTACTTCTTTTCTTGATTTCTTATTTCTTTATTTTTTCTTTTCTTTCATTAGTTACCTCTCTCTCCTTATCCAAGGCCAGAATCACAGTGTACTACCTATGAAAGAAATAGTTTGCTTTTTTCAAGTCCTTCACCTACATAATCGTATATTGTCAGCCCTTCATATCTATGGGTTCTACATCCCTGTATTCAACCAACTACAGATTGAAATTATTCAGGAAAAAAAGAACAATGAAAAATACAGTACAAAATTTTAATTTTGTACTGTTAATGAAGTATAAGAACTATGTACATTGTAGTAAATATTATAAGTAATTTAGAGATGATTTGAAGTGTATAGGAGTATGTGCCTAGGTTATATGCAAATATTATACCATTTTATGTAAGAGACTTAGGTTTGGGTTTCCAAGGAAGGTCTTCCTAAAACCAGTCCCTTGTGGATACTGAGGGATTAGAAACTGTGTATTTATAAACCTTTACCCAGATTTAGGTACAAATTACTATGGCTTTCCCCTAGGCAAGCAGGTACACAAAGGATAGTAAAGGTGTAGGAGGAGATAAGCACCATGGGCCTTGAGGAAAAGCAGCTACAGACCTCTGATTATCAGTTTCAAGATAATCTTAACAATAGCTTTTTCAAGATGTCTTATATTAAAACTTCTGTTCATTTTCTTTTTGGGGTTTTCTTTTAGATATTGGGCACATGGTCACAGAGATCTTTTCATTTGAAAATGCCTCTATCCTGAGTAGGTAGTGCCTTTCCTCCCAACTTATTTGTTCATTTGTCTGTTTCCATTTCTATTGATAAGACAAGAACAATTATCTTTTTATCTCTTTATCTGGGACCTAAAACACTTTTTCACATTCAATATTGATGGATGGGTATTTGGGCAGGTAAATAAATGGATGGAAGAATTTTAAAGAAGCCCTTCTATTTTAGGTAGTATTAATTTTAATTGGAATGATAAATCTGAATTTTAGAGTAACTACCACATACTGCATTAATACTTTTTTAATTGCTAGAACCATAAAGTCTTTAGCCATGGCAATTATCAGAAATTCTCTTGGTTTTAAGTATAGATTGTGGGTTAAAATAGGACTGACTTGAAGTTAAATGGTATAGGATTTTTCTGTTCCTCAGTGAGAACTAACACAGCTATTAAATCTGATTATTAGAAAACAACATCTCTTAGAACCTGATCATTAGAGCCATGGTTTTCCAGCTATCTTCCCAAGGAAGACTATTAAAACTTTTAAGCTTTTTCTCTCATTAACTTTTCATAAATTATGGCATCATTTTATTACTTTGGTTATCAAAATCTGGTATCATTTAGTATCTAATTTAGTACAATAATTAGATACCAAGTTGAATAAATCACTATTGGCGGAGGCTTTAAAAACTACTGGATTAAAACACTATTTGCCAGGTGGTACCTGTGGCTCAAGGAGTAGGGCGCCAGCCCCATATGCTGAAGGTGGCAGGTTCAGACCCATCCCTGGCCAAAAAAAAAAACAACCCACTATTTGCCTTGCCTAGGGGTTTCAAGGAAAGAGTAAAAAGGGAGTGACCGCTTGATGGGTTTAGGGTTTCCCTTTGGGCTAATGGAAGTGTTTTGGAACTAGATAGAAGTAATGGTTGTGGGGTGGCACCTGTGGCTCAGTGAGTAGGGTACCTACCAGCTCCATATACCGAGGATGGCAGGTTCAAACCTGGCCCCAGGCAAACTTCAACAGTAACAACAACAGCAAAAAATAGCTGGGCATTGTGGCATGCCTGTAGTCCCAGCTACTCAGGAGGCTGAGGCAAGAGAATCACCTAAGCCCACTCTATCTCAAAAAAAGAAAAAGAAGTAGTAATGTGAACAGACTAAATGTCACAGAACTATTTTAAATAGTAAATTTTATGTTATATGAATTTTACCTTAATTTTGAAATGTATTATTCTCAACTTTTTTTAGTCCATGCCTTATCTGTGAATTGCCAAAAGGTATGCTGTAGTTCACAGAATAATGCCTTCCTATGGGTAGTATGGTCTATAATTATTCCTTCAGACTGTGATACTTACTAGAACAAAAATGAGCACTTGCAGGTTAAAGGCTGGAATAACATAAACCAGGGGTATGCCAGGCAAATTGAGAGGATAGTCACATTACCTAAAGGTAGCAACAGATGGTTGTATGTATAAACTTACCACCACTACTTGCTATCTATCTACATTCTTAAATTGAATATCATCTTATAATGTTTTCTTAAAGCTTCTATACGTAACTATATACAGTTAACAGAAATAAACTTCCCATATGCCGGTAAAAGGCCTATTTCAAATTTTTAAAAAGTAACAAATCTTACTGAGCTAAAAAAGAAACAAAATTGGATAAAGATACTCTATTTTTAATAAAAGCAGTGATCACTTCACTTCACACATGGTTTTTAAATCTTGTTTCCGCTACCTTCGGGATAGGTCTTATCCCCCATTGGCCCATAAACATTTGGGTAAGAATTGATACATCTGCTTGTGTGCGTGCGTACAAAATACACACTAACTGCATACATATTCTCTTTGTTGTTGCACCATTGCTATCAATTTCTATAGTCAAATACTGCCAGAATAGTTAGTACAGGACAATGTAGTATATTTACATCAATGAAAGATGGGAACATATTTTGTTAATATGCTTACTCCAAAACAACCTTTTCCCTAACATTTTTAGTTCCCAGTTCTCTTAATGTTAGCAGATAATGCCTTTGCCATGTATCACAACATTTCTGTGGCCTTTTTACATAAGTTTTATATAACTCTTGAGTTAGCTTGAGGTGTAGGTTTATTGTGGGGGGGGGGGTTTACTGTTAAACAGGTGTTTTATTCCATTATTTTATGCTTATTGCTACCAATAAATGATTTTACATACAGATTTAAGAATAAGCTATAACATTTTTGTCTTACTTTCTCTAGAACTATCAAGTAATCCACCTCTGGCTACCATCCTTATTCCTCCTCATGCACGGATTCAAGCAGCTGGTTCAACCCCCACAAATGCCACAGCAGCCTCAGGTGAGGATACTTAAGTCGGTCTAAAAACATTTTCTGTTTTTGTTTTGTTTTGTTTTAGAGTTGAGGGTTTCATCCTGTCACCTAGGCTAGAGTACAGTGGGATGATCATAGCTCACTATTGCCTCAAACTCCTAGACTCAAGTGATCCTCCCACCCTGCCTCCCACATAGCTAGGACTACAGGCGCATGCCACCACAATAAACTATTTTTTTATTTTTATAGAGAAAAAGTTCTTAACTATGTTCCCTAGGCTGGTCTTGAGTTCTGGTCTTGAGCTTCAAGCAATCCTTCTGGCTCAGCCTTCCAAATGCTTGCATTACAGGTGTGCACCACTGACCCAGCCAAAGAAACATTCTGTTTTTTTAAAAGACAAGATTACAACTATTTCATTTCATTTGATGAGTATGAACATTTACTACCTTTCAAATTTCAAAAACATAGGACAGTCAAATGAATAAATGTAAAAAGAAATTGCCATATTTCCCAAAAGTTTTTGTAAGTAGTTTATGCATTATGTACAAATACTGTATATCTTTTTATTCTGTCACCTTAGTTGTTATTTTAAATGTCATACTTTCCAGAAATCAAATCAGATGCTTCTAGCAGAAAACAATCTGGACAAATGTAATGTTATTGAAGATAATTCACTTTAGTTCATCTCCCAAGTGTAAATTTTAGTAGTATATGAGAGACAAATTTTCAATAATTATAAGATATAGGTTGATATACTTTTTAATTGTTTGAAAGTGCTAAAACTGCAGTGCAGTTTTAACTAAGAGTCAAGTCCGAATGTGACTAGACTTACTTGACAAAGAAGAAAAGAGCTTTGCATGGACTCCCAGCCTAGAGCTAGGGTATGGTGGCTAGTTCATATTGGGCCCATAGCCAGCTAATGGTGGGACCTGATTTAGGGAGAATCACTATCCTTATTAGGTATTCTAGAAGTACATAACCTTTGTGGGAATTAAAGTTCTTCCAAAGAATGACAGGATGCGTTTTAAAATGACATTTGAAAGACAATGGGTAGCACAATTAGTGGCTCAGAATTTGGTACCTCTTTGTTTTTCGCTCCAAAAAGCAAATGACAGGAGCTAACGCCATTTTCATTAAATCATCTATCATATTAGACTAAGTAGGATCAGGCCCATTCTTGATAAAATCTTCCACTACTAGTTCTTAGTACTCAGAAGTAAAGATCAAAGTCCATCTTCTCCTGTCTACACCAGTGTTGTTTGTTTCTGCCTGATCTTAGTCTTTTAAAACGTTGCTAATAAAGATTAAAAACATTTCATTCTAGTATATGTCCTGCCTTCCAGGAAAAGCATGGGAAGAAGGATCTCTTTTCTAGTTCCAATTCCATCAGCATATGCTACCTTGATAAAGTCACCTGAACGTTATTAGTTTTATTAGTGTCTTATTTGTTTTCTCAATCAGCAAAATCAAGTAGCAATGCTGCCCTAAAATGATACTGTAAAAATTGACTATGTAGGATGTGCTACAGTGTGCTTCAATTTTTTTAATGTAAAAATGCAATTTTAAAAAAACCCCTATGCCCTGTTTATTTAGAATGAAGATGGAATTGATTAGATGAGCTTTTAATAAATTAAATATATAACTGGCCCGGGTTAGATTGCATTCATTGTTCATAGTATGAAATAGGCCTTAACCCCGAAACACATAGTAACTAACACATTTATTTATTTCTTGAGCTAGTTTCCAGGAGTTTTTTTATAATTGCTTTAGACTAGTGGTTCTCAACCTTCCTAATGCCATGGCCCTTTAACACAGTTCGCCACCCACAGGTTGAGAACTGCTGCTTTAGACTGTATAAAATATATTTCATTGCTATCTGTATATTCTTAAAACTGTTGAAATCAGATTTCAGCATAAAAATGGAAACTAACACTGGACTTTGACCCACAGAGTTCACTCCCAAGTTGAAGTAAATCAGGGTGTGCAGAACTTAGTAGAGGAATAGTCAGCTGAACTCAGAGTTAAAATTAGGGAAATACACACCTTGAGTACCTTAGTAGTTACCAAAAAGGATTTCCTATACTACTCTGTGCTTCCTGGTAACTAAAGTAAATAAAGAAATGTTATCTGTTAAAATCGTCCATTGTTCATTACAAAAAGGAGCCAGGTGGCTTTCTGGCCCTGCTGTAGGGAAGTATGTCTTCTTTAAGTCCTCAGATTTGGTACTGAAAGAAATATGGCATAAACAAGTCCTCATCACCATTTCAATAATAAATGTAATATTGAATTTCATATGTGTTAGTGGCCCTCACTATAGGCCAAAGGCATAACACTACAGTATAGTTAAAGGAAAATGGTTTCCTTTGGGGGTATAGTAGTGAAGACAAAGTGTGTCATCAAACATATCAGAGGAAATGCTGGTCTAGACCCAATGATTGACTGTGTGGCCTCTACAGCTGTCTATATTTAAATATTTTTATATGCTTTACATAAAAATTTATACTTTATACATTCTTTAATAAGACTTTAAAATATATATGTCTTCTATTTCTCTTAGCTTCAATTTCCTTATCCACAAAACAGGCATAATACCCACCATACAGAGTTGTGAAAAGTAATATAAAGTACTCAGAGTGCTTACTAGTACTTTGCATCATCATGTGGTAGACCGTCAGTGAAAGGAAACTGCTTTACTATTTGTATTATTGTTATTGCCAAGTAAGGACAAATCCAGACGTGTTTTTTTAAAAAAAAAATCCATGTGGAAAGCCAAGATGGCATCCTTTCTCTTATGACAATAGAATCTGTGACTCTCCTCTCCTGGATAAATGGACACTCCATCTGCATACCAACAGAGTGAAGGAATGCCTACAGATATAACTAGAGTAGGTGATTAAAAATTCTTTTAAAATTTAAAATATGATATGGCCAAAGCTGTCCTCACAAAGCATTTCTTGGTCTCCTCCAGGGTATAAAGAAATAAACTGGTAAGCTACAAAGCTTCAGACCTTGCATATCTCAACCTAGAAATATTTCAAATTTTAATTTTAAAATAATTTTCAATCACCTACTGTAGCTCTGTCACCAAAATAATATACTCCAACACGCCCTGGGATGAATTAAATACAATGTAAATAAACCTCTAAGTGACTGAATTGGTTGGCTTGATTTAAGTCGGTGTAATGGAGAGCATACATCAAAATAATTAGTATTTTAGAGGTGGGGCCACTTTTAATTTAAGTCAACAGGGAGCAGAATAGGTTAATATTTAAACTATTTTTCATAGCTTGGAAATATGCTTCCTGGTCATCTAAAAATGGTTTTAGATTACTAAAATACAAATTAAAAAGAGAAGCATAATCCTGAAATTATCTGATCTGTTAAAATACCATTCCTACTGTTGCTCAACACTATTGAAATTTCTGTCAATTGCACTTTTGTCTAGAGCAAGATCATCAGAATACAGAGGCTCTTAGATGACTGCCTGCAGTGCTTTTTATATCACTTACAGATGGCATTAATAAAAATGGAATTTTTTGTCATTTATGTTGTCCTGGAAGCAAAGTTCAGTCCTAAAGTAGGTGGGAGAAAAGCAGAAGAACATTAAGCAGATTGACAAAAATTCTGTCTGCTATGATCATACTGACTAGAGTATCCTGACATAAGCTTTGGATTTTAGTCAATTACCCATGATAGCCAAAGTTACTACGTGGTAATATTTAGGTCTTACTAAATTTTAAATACATTATATGCAGAAATCCTATTCTCTATAATCCTGCTTCTAGAAAAGCAAGGAAAATTGACATTGTCATATCCAGATTATGACCTAAAGTCATGTTGTTGTTATTTTGGAAATCTATACCTAATTATTATTCTCTAGCCATGTCAAAGAGCTTACATACCAAAAAGAAGAGCCAATCTGAAGGGTCAGCAGTAGGAAATTGTCATAATACATTGTAGAATCTACACCTTTATGTATTTTTATGAAAAACAATTGTTACACTTAGAGATATTTGTGAAAATATTGTAATTTATGTGAAGAAAGTTTTTAAATTTTATAAACCATGTTGTTTACTATGCTAAAGTGTTATTTGCATAGGGCTAGACATATACAAAAATTATTGAGTATGAGTGCTGAATTTTTTTTCCCATAAAACATTTTGTAGTTGTTTTTAAAATACTTTAGTATCTGGAGATAGTACAGTTGATTGTGGCTCACAGCTCTGACTTTAAAACCTCTTGAAAATTACACATACACACGTTGTGTAATGTGGGTCCATATAGTGCAATTTCTTATTTTTATTTAAAGTACACACACATATACAGGGATTCCAAAGGTTGCCCCTAAAGTTGCCATACATTGGGAAAATGAGAAATGTAACTAAATATACCTTTATTTACAAAATACTTATTACAAAATTTTACAAAGAGGTAGCCAAAACATAGAGAACATTTTGCAAATATTTTATAAAATTTTGTAATGAATATTTTGTAAATAAAGGTACATCTAACTATAATTTCTCATTTTTCTTATGTATGGCAACTTTAGGGGAGACCTTTGGGACATCTTGTACATGTGAATCTGATTTTCCCAATACATTCAACTGATCATCTCCGTTGCTCTAATCAAATATGCATACTTTAAAGATCGTCTGGTCAGACAAGTATGAGATATGGTAGGGAATTGCAAATAGAGCAGTTTTCTGTCTATATAGTATATTAGTCTTCTGGGTAAGGTTTCTTTCAGTGTGATAGTTCTGCTGTTACAACAAATTTGAAAAGCACCAATTTCAGTTTACCTCCTGGTATCTACCATGAAGTGGTCTTCTGTCTCATAGATATATATATTTATTAACCAGAAGCCCATTACTACAAGAATGAGCACGTTCCAACTTTCTATAACTCAAAAAGGAAAAATTAGAAAGTTTTTCCTTTTTACCCCTGAAATTGATTTCCTCACCTTCTTCCACTCAGTGATTCTCTTCTGAGGTTATTCAGAACCAACCAAATCCTTCCATGCAGAAGTCCTTCAGATTTTAATGATTGCTCATTTGTCCTCCAAACTAATGATAGGCATGTTACCATTCCCTCATCCTCTTCACCAAGTACTGTTGCCTTTAGCCTCTTTGCTTTTATGCCAGTTGTACAATATATATTGGAAAAGCTGTGTTCCTATTCTGTCTAGTTGTAAATCTGCAGTGTGTGCCATCTCTGGTGTGCTTCCTAACCCTGTTCTTCGTTTTCCCTTTATCTTAACCCAAATGTCTGTGGAGTTTCGTAAAAGAACATGACTTTAAAAAAAAAAAAAAAACAGATTTTTGTCTATTAAAATGTATATGGTTATTATAGGAAATAAAAAATCTCTCATAATTCTTACTTCTAAAGGTAAGCACAGGATTGGGTGCAGTGGCTCCTGCCTATATTCCTAGCACTCTGGGAGGCCAAGGCAGGTGGATTGCTTAAGCTCAGGAGTTTGAGACCAGCCAGAGCAAGAGTGAGACCCCATCTCTAAAAATAGCCGGGCATTGTGGCAGTTGTCTGTAGTCTCAGCTACTTGGGAGGCTAAGGGAAGAGAACGCTTGAGGCCAAAAGTTTGAGGTTGCTGTGAGCCACAGCACTCTACCCAGGGTGAAAAAATGAGACTGTCTCAAAAAAAAGGTAATCACAGGTAACATTGTTTTGTATTTTAGTCTATACATGAATGAGCAAAGAGACTTATTTTTTAATGGGCCCTGCTATTTTGAGGGTGAGGATATATGACTATATAGTATTCAATCAAAATTCTAAGACTGTATTACAATTTATTTAACTTTTTATTCCTGGACTTTTGATTTGTATCCAAGTTTTTTTGCTATTCTGAAAAATGCTTTGAAAATACATTTGCATAAAACCATGCTTATTCTCTTAAAATATTCTTAGAAGTAGTTTTAGAAGTAGAGTTAGCTGCAGTCCCAGCTACTTGGCAGGTTGAGACTGGAGGACTGCTTGAGCCCAAGAGTTTGAAGCTGCAGTCAGCCAGTGATGCCAATGTACTCTAGCCTGGGCAACATAGGGAGACCTTGTCTCAGAAAAGAAAAAAAGAAGTAAATATGAAAATTGTCAAAAGACTTGACAAACACAAACAATGTAGCCTAATCATTTGTATCCTCATATTAATCCAAAATAAAAATCTTTTAAAAAGAAAATCAGAGGAGGGTGATGGGAAGGGACAGGGGAGGTCAGATCCAGGGAGGGTGAATGGTGGGATCACATCTATGGTGCATAATGCAAGAGTACATGTTGGATCTATTAGTATAGAGTATAGATGTCTTCACACAATAAATAAATGAGATGAGGTATATATTAACCAGAGTGATGTAAGCATTCCTAATTCTGTATAAAATCAGCACATTATACCTCATAAATGCATTAATGTATACATGATCTATGTGTTTATGATTTAATAAAAAAAACTTAAAAAAGACAATCATCAAAGAAATGAAGAATTTTAATGTTTTTGATACATAATGTCAAATTGCCTTCCAGAAAGCTTGTCCAGTTCACTTTTTATTGAGTTTGTATGTAGATATTTAAAATCAAACCAGCCTAGTGATTATTTTCATCAGACAGCAGTGTTAGCAATTACTTCTAAAAAATTGTATCTTTCTATGCAGATCATGTTCTCTCCTATCAAATCAAAAGTCACCTGCTTTTATTTATATGCCTTTTCTCATTCCTTATAGCTAAATTAGGTGTTTGAACTTAAGGAAAGATGAAAATGTTACCTATGTGCCCATGGCTTTCAGTTCCCAACCCTGAACAGCCAATCCTCTTAGATAAAATGTCCTCTGCCCCTGAGCTCAGAGGCAACTGAGATATCTCTGCTGCCAAAAGATCAAAATAAAGAGCCCTCCAAGGATCTTGACGGGTGGATTGGCTCACAGGCATCTGAATTTTACTTCTATTTTTACAATGACCAAAGGCCACCTTGGTGTCTTGTGCCACATATTTTCTTTAGAATAATAAGAAAAGAAAATTGGTGGTACTTAACTAAAAGGGTTCCCCTTCCTTCATTATTGCACACACAAAATTGTCAAAGTAATAGTAGACATTATAAAGAAAAAACTGAAAAGTGACTTTGTATAGGTATACTTTGATTTCATGGGTGTAGATTATAATTTCAGTTTAAATATAGGCGTTAGGCTCGGCGCCTGTGGCTCAATCAGCTAGGGCGCCAGCCCCTTACACCTAGGGTGGTGGGTTCAAATCCCCAGCCCGGACCCGCCAGACAGTAATGATGGCTGCAACCAAAAAATGGCCGGGCATTGTGGCGGGCGCCTGTGGTCCCAGCTACTTGGGAGGCAGAGGCAGGAGACTCGCTTGAGCCCAGGAGTTGGAGGTTGCTATGAGCTGTGATGCCATGGCACTCTACCC